>JAVQJL010085650.1:0-35793 GCA_036024295.1 Nannoperca obscura
GAAGCTAATACTGGAGAAATGTGATCCCCCTTCCTGGTTCTTGTCAGTAAACGTGCTGCAGCGTTCTGGATCAGCTGGAGAGTCTTAAGGGACTTATTGGTGCAGCCCGATAATATGGAGTTGCAATAATCCAGCCTAGAGGTAACAAATGCATGGACTAGTTTGTGACTGATAATGTGACACTAAACCACCAATGACAATGCAGAGTCACCATATACTCAATGGCCTATAGTGGGAGCTATAAACGCCTGAACAGAAAGAATACATGTAACATTACAATAGTTAGTATATATCTGCAGATATTGTATAGAGAAATAATTTTTAAAATGTTGTCAATTATTGTAATCAAGGGTTTTGCAGAATAATAATAATGTTTTTTTCTGAAGAAATGGTTGCTTGTAGAGCAATTAATAGAGATTTGACATTAAGGGTAATAACATTGTACTCAGAAAACAAAAATTATGAGATCTGTTTGTCAAACTTACATCAAAGAGAAAATTAAGGTCAGCTGTAATATTACCCATTCTGTCCATTTTAAAATTCCATCACAGTTTACAGTGACCTACTTCCTGCTTCAATTTTGACTTACTGTACTTTAGTTGTGTGCACACAGTTTTTATGTACAATGAGGGATTATTAATGACATTTTAGGGATGTTTACTTTCAGTTTGACTTCTAAATTAATAGTTTAGATAATCTGGATAAACCTGTATATGATAATTTGACTGTTTCTTCCCGCGTCTTCCCCTCTATATACTTATAGTCTTACAGTCATGTCTCTGTGCTCCCAGAGCTCACCAATTACTTTGGTGAGTAGGCCTACAGTTTTGGTCATAATTGTTAGAAATGATTACAAAAATGATCAAAATAAAACCCAAGTTCTATTTTATAAAAGCCAAGTTATATTTTGGAGTTTTCCCAACAGGAATATCTGTGTAAAAATCTGCACAATTCTGCTAACCAAATTTAAAGTCTAGACAGTGAAAAAAGACATGTAGTTGTCCTACTGCACATTAATGTCACTCACTGTTATGTCTGCTGTTAATATGACACACCATGATTTAGAACTTGTTTTGCACATTGTGCAACATAACTCTAATGGGCTAGTCACACCAGCATTTAAAACAGATACATTTTTGAGCAAAGTCAATTTGTTTCAAAGAAATGGTGGGGCGAAGTAAATCTGCACTAATCTTTCACCTGTAGTTCAATTTACATGCACATTTTATAGAAGTAAATTGACAACAAAGGTTTGAGAGAGCACAAAACAACAAAGACAAGAAAGACTTCTTCTCCAAGCAGTAAACATGAAGGTCTTCTAGCTGACGGTAGCACATGCCTTCAGATAAGAGGTGTATCTCATGGCGTACATTTCTGAAGCTGAGATAAATCCTTTTCTTGCAAATTGTCCAGTGTACAGGTGTGTATAAATATAAAATATAAAAATAAATATAAAATATAAAAAAATATAAGTATGCCGTACATACTAATTGAGTATGTAGTATGAAATACTTTTGTATTTGATTTCGAACACACTAAACGAATTAAGGAAAGACTTAAAGACCCCTACCCAGTTGAACTACTCATTTCTGTCCAATACTGTCCAATACTGAGACTGTGTAGCAGTCACGTGTAAAATGAACTAACGACTTGAAGACCCAGTCGAGGGGTGAACTACTCATTTCTGTCCAATACTGAGCCTGTGTAGCTGTCACGTGCGCTTGTGCGCACACTGCGCTTGCACAATGTGCATGTGTGGCCGAAATGAACAAATTACTCTCTGAGACGACACGTTACTACTAGTTAATATCAAAAGAGTAGTTAGATGAAGAATACGTTCATGATCGACACATCATTATTCACTATACACAATTCCTCATGCATGCTCAAATCTTCTGTTATGCTCACAATTCTGTCATCGCTTATGCACAAATCTAATTCTGCTCTTACAAATCAGTGCCTGTGCACTGTTAAACATTGACTTGCAGACTGAGCAGCACTCAGATGTCTTTTTTGCTTGCTCAAATCTTTTGCAGTCAATATACTTCCATAGAAGTATGGCCATTGACCAACGGCAAATTTGTCTTGTTGAGTGTGAGTCCAAAATAACTAGATATAAATACTCCTGCTCTACTGGGGAAAATATGCTCCACAAAAGAGGAATGGTCTGCAGACAGTTATGTGACAGGAGTTGACTCAATGGTACAAATATTTCTCTTAAATAAACTTTTTGATTGTCTACTTAGTGACTGGCAGTTAGCAGTTAGCAAAGAAAACCTAGATTGGAGAGCTTTAACCTGTCTCAATTTGCATTTTTCTATACTTATATTTTGAGTGCGTTCACACCAGCAAGTATGGCAAAATGCAGTGCACTAAGAGTACCTGGATGGCGTACACATAATGGTCAAAACGTTGAGTGTGGAATGCTGCACACTTCTCGTGCTCAATGGTTGGCATCATGGCTACGTAACAGAAGGGGAAGGACCACCAGCCTATGAAAATTGTCACTGTGTAAAAGTAAAAGCACATTCATTTTTAGTCCTTTTTAATAACATTGGATGGAAGTCAAGTAAGAAAACAAGCCGGCTATACAATGGCTATGTTTGAGACAACACTACCTTGTTGAAATCAGAATCAGAATCAGAAATACTTTATTAATCCCAGAAGGGAAATTGCTTTTTGATACAGTTACAATGCTCAATAAAGTTTTGAAAAAAGAATAATAAACAGTAGAAAATAGAGGGTGTAGAGGTGTAGAGGGAGGGTCTGAATATGGTTGGAGCAGGGGCCGGAGCTGCTCCAGCTCAAAAATGTACATGTACTTATTTTATCCAAAGTGTCCAAACATAATACAGAAAAAAAAACAATTCTTACCTCAACAATCAAGACATTCTGCAGGAAAAAAGAAAGAAAGAACGAACAGTTGATGAAGAATACAACGATACAGGACTGTGTAGTTGAAGTATTTCTGCCTGACAACCAGCAGACTAACCTTCCCTGAGAGATTGGACAGCTCATCCCCTCCTATGACTTTGACACTGTTTGTTGACTTGTCATTCTAGGGGACACAAAGAGGAGACGACAATCCTCCATCTCAGTGTGGTTACAGTTTCAGTTTGGATTAACCTTCTTTTATTTGTTTTGCTACAATCACAAGGAAAAAAACAAATCTTTTAAGTGTCTGTATTTAAATTTCGACACTTTAAACACTGCAGTGGCCCATTCCTGATAAAATTACTCTCATTTGTATTACACACACACACACACACACACAAAATGAAATGAGAAAAGGCAGCTTACACAGTAGCTCTTAACCCTAATGAAATCCACTGTCAGCGGGACTGATTTATCACTGTTCTGGTTCAGTGCTTTAATGTAGTCCAGGAGGTCCGCGAAGAACTTGTAGCCGCCTTTTAGCACACACAGAGCTACGATGTGGTGTCCCCCCATGTCCCGGATTATGTCACGGGCCAGACGCTCAGTCCTGGACCGGAGAGGTGGGAACACACAAAACAGGAGAGGCAGGAAACATGCATTGTAAATGACGGTGAATGCAGTGGAGTTCTTATGGTCCTCAACATGAGATTGCACTGAAACATAATTGCTTAGAACGCATTTCACAGCACATCACTGCAATGGTCGCCTCCCAAATCCACAGTCAAATGCACATCAGGATGTGGCCTACAGGGATTTGTCAAACAAATACAGGAGGCTATAGTGCACTACTATCCTAGCATAAACCTGTGTGTGTGTGTGTGTCATAGACAGTGAAATAGAAAGAGCCAAAAAGCGAGTTTGTCAGATGACTTGACAGAAATATGAGTCATTTCCAGTGTGTGGGGCTGCTGTTGACTGGTCTACCTGTCCATGATGAGTCCGTGGGGGATGATCACCTTGTCCAAATCGTTCTCATAATGTCTGGGGACACAGAAAAGGTCCAGCTCGTAGCCCTTCTCATCATCCGCGATCTGGAACAAGAAGAAACCATCTCTTCAACTCAACCGCAAAAACGCTTGGCACCGACAGATAACGTGCGCCTTTAAACGCCTTTAAATCACAGTGAAGCCATTATCTACCCCCCTCTCGCCCCTGGCAACGCTGAGCCTCTCAACCACCTGTTTATCCCCCGCACGCACGTGACTGACATTTTGCGGGGGGTAAACGGACATTACACTCAAACACTGACGGGAAAGATAGTGCCACTTATCAAAACAGGCCCGCGGGGGGGGGGGGCACGCGGAGCACAACCACACCCCGACAAGTGTACAAGTTATCAAGAGAGCAAACAAATCTCCGAACAAGCCGGCAGCGAGCACAGCGCTTTACAGCCTCACCTGCAGATACGAAGCCATGTTTGCCGCCCGCCCTCTTCAGTCGCGGAGAAACGTCTGAGGAGTCATGCCCGGGTCCTGACAGAGGGTTTGTTGACTGGAGCTGGCACGAGCTGCTCTCCTCCTCCTCGCCGACTGCTGCCGACCGCGAGCCAGTTCGCGCAGCACACGCGACACTCCTCCGCCGGGATTTAAACCCTTTACGTCAGAATCCCGTTTGCCTTCCCAATAATCTGATTTGCCCGACGCAAGAGGAGTTTTAAACGCGCTGTGCTGGTTACATTTCCTACTGCTGCTGCTAGTAGAGCATGTTTGGGTAACTGTGGCGGCGCTGTACCGCGAGCGGTTTGGAGAAGCCGCGGATGACGCAGTTTTAAAAATGTAACGTCTCACTGAAAGCACGAGGTTACGTTACATCTGTTCCCCGTAGTGAGTTGATAACTGCACATAAGCGTTTTTATAGACACATCCAATCCAAATATCCCGCTAACTTCTCACTATTACATTACATTTAACTACTCTCATTATATCATATATATTAGTCTATTTTTATTTATTTGATGTATTTTATCGCGGTATATTATGTGTAATGTGTATATTTATTGTCCTTAAACTCATTTTCTTTATTGCATTGTAAACATTGCACATTTGCTGTCAAAACAATCTCATCCCAAGACCAATTTAATAACTGTTCAGCTTTCAGTCCCATCACGCGATCTTCATCAGCAGATGGTGTCTGCCCAGTTGTGGAAATGTAGACGTTCATATTTCCTTTTTATATTATTTTCTGAGCACTTAAAATGACATTTTCAACTTCTGTAAGACTCCTCTCTTCGTCAAGAGACAATCACGTGGGCTGCGTAATTATAGTCACATTCTAACTGCAGTATAATTTTTGCAGTGTTTGTAAATTGCTACTGTTAGAGCTGTATACCTTTCAACAGGGTCTCGGTAACAACATAACATTTCCTAATTTTCATTTCAGTTTACAATTCACAAACACTATGTTTCCCTCCCTCCATAACCTTGAATGATCTCAAAACAACCATTATCAGCACATAATGACGACAATTTACCAAGCGTTTTTTAAATGTAAAAAGATGAAATGGGAAGAGTGAAAACTGCAAAAACAACAAATTTTTAATATGATCCCAATTTAATGAGTGATAGAGAAACAAAAAAAAAGTTCCATCTTACAAAAAACGCAATACCAGGTGTTGTACAACACCAGGAGCATGGCGACTACGAAAACAGAATAAACATGTTCTCGTAAGTTCAGAAAACCAAAGACGCAAATATCATCATCATCTCTGTACGAGAATAAGTCTTTACGAGTGCCACAGTGACGATGAGGCCAAATCTCAAATGACACCATTCCCCATATAGAGTCCTACTTTTAGCCTGAGACCCACATACAGAGCTGTGACTGTGGGCGGAAAGTAGAGCAGCATCGAGATGAAGACGACGGGATTTGAGAGAGGACCTTAAAGGAAGCACACTCATTTCTTCTTCTTCTCATCTTTCTTGGCACCGTCCGCTTTCTCCTTCTCCTTGTCTTTGTCCTTCTCATCTTTTTTCTCTTTGTCATCTTTCTTCTCCTTCTTGCCTTCCTCCTTTTCCTGTCCTTCCTTCTTTTCGGCGTCTCGGTTGGAAATCTTGTTGTTGATCAGGTTGTGCAGAGCCACCACAGAGCGTATGAGTGAGGCCAGGTAGACCACCAGCATCTGGTCGTTGGTCTTAAGGTAGAAGGCTTTTGTGAACTCCTGCAAAGACAAAAACATAATATTGAGCAACATAAAACCCAGTCTAAAACAATACAACACCACACATCATATCCATGTGATATTAAATGAACAAGGATCTGGTGGCTAAATAATAAGAATAAATGGGATTTGCAGCAAATTAATGTATGTGATGTAATTTTACACAAGGATACTGTTTGACCAAAAGTGTTAAAGATGAAAAGCAAAAACACAGGATCAAACAGAGGTATTTATTACAGAGGTCTTCTTTCTGTCAATATTGCAATTAATCACAGGGCTGAAATCTACTTTTGATAACTATTACTGTTTTTGTAAACCCTGGAATTGAAGACTTCAAAGTGCTTCGCAACATTTTAATTGGAAAACATAATTACAGAAAATCTAAACCCAAATAAAATACTGCCTATAAATGTCTTAGTTAGAAACTACAGTTCACGCACAGTATTGTGATGTGTCTCACTAAACCAGACTAAATTTTCCCTCTAGTGGATAAAATGAGAAGCTGAGTTCAGTTAGAAATGAAAGCTTGAAAATATACTTAAAATTTTCAGTTCAGGTTTTTGTTTTCCTCTTCATGTCTCTTTAGTTCACTGGATTACTTCAAAATGGTGCAGTGGTTGTAATTGTAACATTATAAGTGTGCCAATGTGTTCAATACAACTTATAACAATGAATAATAGCTGCAGCTTTAAAACATTGTGAAAACCCAGCTCTCAAATTCACATAAAATAAGCAAATTAAACGAGTGCAGAAATCACTGAAATTAGCCTCACTACAATTCAAAAAGACACCAATACAAGGATTATAGTAATAATTAATTCAAAGTAAAGGCACCTCAGACACGAACTACTTACCAGGAGATTTACATCTGGCAACAAGTTGAAGACATCCTGCAGCTGGTAGATAATCTGGTGGTTGATGGGAAGTTTGCCTGCTGTCACTCTCTCCAGGTAAGAGCGGATGTCTAGCAGCTTCGAGTTGAGTCCTTTCAGGCCGTGAACCTGATTTGTGATCCGTTGCGACAGAGTGCCCACTGTGGTATCCTTGATATCCCTGTAAACAGAATGTGGCAGATGAGAAGTGAACGGGCATGAGTGTAAATGTCTTAACATTTTTTTTTCTTTTTTAACAGTATGTCTTTACACGTTTGGTGATTATACTAAAGTAGAAGCAGAGTTGTATCATTTACACTCTGTACTGTTATCACAGTTAGTTGACTAAAATGTGCATTGTTATGTGAACAGAGTAGCAAAGTGTGTGAATCAGAGGTTTGTTTAGTACCTGAGCAGGTGCTCCACACCCACTTCCTCTGCTTCCTCAGCTCCAATCTCACTGGTGACGTGTTCGAATGTCTTTGATGTTGGAGTGCCATCCTAGAAATAGTAAAACACAACAATGAAAATAACTAACTCTACTCTGAATCAACGTTGGTTTTCAACTACCACTCAAAAAACTCTTGAAAGAAAAGTCGCAGTGCAGTGTTTGAAACCAAAAGATGTAACAGGATGATAACACTGAAGTGCAAACTGTCAGTTCATGGAAATACTTTCCAACAAATGAGTGTGGTTTACAATTCACCTGTAGGGCGGATTAAATATAAAGAGTAGTAGTAAATCAGTTTCATTGTAAATCACCAGAGTTGTGCACAGGAAACCCTGCACGCATTGTCACCAAACTCTCAAAAATAGTCATTTATAAATCCATAAAAATTCAGTCCATCTTTGGTCAGTCCAAATACTTCCACAAATAACATCTACTTCAATGCAATCCATGATTCACTCACGTCGTGTATTTCCTCCACAGAGATGTATGCTTCTGTGGGTAGACCGAGATCTTTGGGCTTCACATCTATAATGACTAACACCTGGTCAAATAAAAGAGAAATATAAGATACAAGTTATTTTACACCAGAATGAATTTAAGTAGAAGGTGATGTCCAGACACATGCGCATTAAGCACAGGAAACACAAAGTAGTTACATACCGAATTGGTGCAGTACTGCTTGACGAGCTCATTGATGGCAATGTCATTCTTATGTAACTTGGGTCCTGTGTGGTACCATCCGACTATTCTTTCTCTGGCTGAAAACCAGGGAAGACAGTTATTCACAAGTATCAAATCAGGGTAACACAGTGACGAAAAACACACGAAAACTGAATTACGTAGACACAGGAAGTGCCTTACCATTAACTTTCTTGAACATGCCATACATGTTCTCCAAGTAATCATGATCCAGGAACCACACAGAGTCATCCCTATCATCCTCGTCAAATGGCACTGGAAGGTAACATTGACAATGGATTTAAGAACTGACAGAATCTATCTGTAGCACAGTTACAACATTTACTTACTTTTAAAATGAAAAAATTAAATTATTTCCTTTAATATTGTGCTGTAGCAGTCACAAGTCCACAGTAAAATGTCATCTAGTGCAAATTTAAATATCTTTAAAAAGGGCACTCCACTGATTTTACACATGATCACCCAAAAACTTAACCCAAAAAAAAAATTAGAGTTTTCTGTGGCTACTTTCCTTAGTTTAGGAGTGAAGACTACACATTTATTACATACTAGGATGTGGGCAGTTTTAAAGATGTGGATAGCAGGCAGGGATGGTCAAATGAAAGATACTACAGAATTGCGTTTTGGAAGTGAATGATTAATTTGACAGCATTCTAAGACCATGTATCATAACTATCAACTCTGTATATCTGGGCCTCTTATGATTCCAATTTTTTCCCTTCTTTTTTTACTACTCTTTATTGAATCTGTCCTCTAAATGCTGTCACCATGACACTCACCTGCAAAACTATTTGACACGTCAAGTACTTTTTTGTGCCATGATCCCAGAAGGACACCAACCACTCGTTTCTGATTGCCAACTTTTCCTATCCTGTAGGTTGAATTGACAAATAAACAGAACAAATTAATATGTTAGTTGACCATTGTTTAATCAGAATTGAACGCCATGACTCATAAACATAGACCGAGTCGCTAGCTAGGTTGCTACTGTAAGCTAAGCTAATGCCCATATCTTTATTCTGCCCTCCACTGACGAAATGAATGACATGATCATGCCATTAGTGTGTACGTACTAGCATGTTCAATTATTAATCATCCATACCGTGTTGTTGATTCATTTGACAGTTTAAAACATATTGTTTTCTAACACTGGCTATGTAACTAGCCTGGTCATGCCTGCATTCACTCTCAACGGGGCTCTGACTCAGCAGGGCTAACATTAGCTTAGCTTAGTAGCAACGTTACGCTTCTGGACATTTTAACTTCCAACCTTTGTAAAGACTGAACAAAAATATTTAACGTACTGACCTGTTAAAATGATCAACCACACTGAGCAACACCAGGGGATGAACGACCACATTTTCCACCGCTAACTCCGGCATTTTTGCAGTAAAGATAAACAGCTCACAACCCACCTCCACACAATGACGGATACGCTACACTTCCGCTTGCGCCTGACGTTGTTTCCGTTTCTATTGGCAACAGAGAGACGCGAAGACAAGACAGGAGAGTCGTCGCAGAGAGCCGTTCACAGACAAAATGGTAGGTACTGAGCACATTGCTAAGTTAACTGTGTTTTGTGTCACAAACGTTTTCTTAAATTTATATTCCACGGTGTCACTTAACGATAAACGTATTACTGTTTATATTAACGTTAAATAACCAAAACCACTGAAATTGCATCAGTTCTATTAGCTAAACCATCTAACTTACCTTATAAGCACTAATCTAGCTAACTATTAACTAAACTGAAATCCAATTAAACATCCCTAAAGTTGCTATATCTTCTGTTATATTAGCAGACTATGCTAAACAGACTTTTCATTAATGGATGTTTTATTAAATATCTTTAATTTCTTTCTGTCCTGCAGGCTGACGTTGAGGAAACACTGAAGAGGATCGAAGCTCATAAAGGTGTGATTGGAACAATAGTTGTCAATGCAGAAGGTAAGCCAAAAAGCACAACCGTTTTCTCAGATATAACATCTTTACAATACAGTCTGACTGTAAAAGTGACTGTTTGATCCTTTCAGGTATTCCCATCAGGACAACATTAGATAACTCCACTACGGTTCAGTATGCAGGACTTCTTCGTAACCTGACGATGAAGGCCCGGAGCACAGTGAGAGATATTGACCCTCAGAATGACCTCACCTTCCTCCGCATCCGCTCCAAGAAACATGAAATCTTGGTTGCACCAGGTGAGTGTGTAGCAGTTACATTGGTATTGTTGACTTAATGATGACCACTGAAACACACTTTTAATATTTATGTCAGCCAACAGCTGTAACTTAAAAGAGGAACACTTTTGGCTCTACTGTTTTTACTACATTTGTATACCGTGTCTTTTCTTCTTTTATGTCTCTGCAGAGAACGACTTTCTGCTGATAGTCATCCAGAACTCATGTGAATAGCTGCTGGACATTTCCACGAGAGTCAGCCTTTAGTTTGTCACATGGTGGTGCTTGATCCAGGCAAAATATATTTTTCCACTGTGTTCTGTTGCTTCATGTTCTGCACAATACTGCTTTTTCTACTTGGAACTCAAGTATGTGGCCTTAATCTACATAATGCATTGTTTGTTTTATGTATTTCATTCATTTTATCTGCGGGTGTTGATATATTCTGCCATTGTAAAGATGGCTAACAAATTCAATGACATTTTTGAATAAATGAGAGGAGAAAATTGACTTAAGTGAAATCTGCATTGAACTAAATGGACAAGCCTGAATGCTTGACCCAGAAAGGGTGTCCGATGGCTTCCTGGGCTCTTTATAATAAGTTGTACTCAAAATTGGACTTAAGTACAGTACTTGAGTAAATGTTTCTAGCTACTTTCCACAGCTGCTTTTATCCTATGTTGAAACATTCCTATCTTGATGAGAGTGACAGAAGTTACCTCATCCACATGACACAACAGGTATTAGTTTGAACATGATGTGAATCATATGCTATGGCCTTCACAGACACTTGATCTCAACACCCATTTTACATTTTGGAGCAGCGTCTTAGACAGCACCATCAACTGACATCAAATCACCAAATAAGGAAAATAACCTTTTGGAGGAATGGTGGTCATTCCTTCCTTCGATGGAGTTCAGAAATGTATAAAATCTGAAACAATAATATAATTAAGCTGTTCTGGCATTTCCTGTAATCAGTCCCCTGTTTGCATACGGTACTATTACTACAGGTTACACCAGTAATGGATGCAATGAAACGTTCCTCAGAATACCTGATCTTACCTAACCTTAGTTTCACCTTTGACCTTCACCAACCCATCTTACATTAGACCAGCCTCTTCATGTTTATTACATCGTATGGCAAATAAACTGTCCACTTCATAAACTATTTCAAGAAAGCAAAATAAGCATCATTGTTTGCATTATAGGAATTTTAGCTTTATTAATGCTGTTCTTCTCATGATCGCATGAAATAAATTAAACTGATGCAATAGCTCTAATTTTATATCGGTGAAGAAATGACTACAGGTGATAAGATGAATGGTTATTGTCAAACAGAGAACTCACTGTGACAAAGTGTTTGTTTCCTCAAGTGCAACACGTTAACTCTCATTGTAATGCTGCTAAATATAAGCACCACATCCACACAGTAGAAGCTTGTGTTCCTTTAGTGTGGATCATGTCCTGTAGAGACTTATAATTATTAAATTCAGTTATTATAATGACTGATGACACAATTTGTAGCCAGTAAATATTTTTATGGATGAAGGGTTTGCCACAATGCTTTAATGCTTTTCTTTCACGACGGTGTATTTAAAACCTGTCAGCAACATACATCAGTCCACGGACAGAAGGGTTCAGTTTTAGAAAAAATAGTCTGTAATTATTCAAAAGCAAATGCATCAGTACACTCAGTATTCATGAGTGTGGCTGCACACAATCAACTTGCTGTTTATCTCAACCTGAGTAAATGTAAACATAGACCACTATTAAATATTCATAAGAAGTGAAAACCTTCCCCAGATACACGACGATGACCAGTAAGACGTTTTGCAAATATTTTAATGTAAATTTCCATCAGAATTTACAGCAATATATGTTAATAAATAATTCATCACAATTATACAGCCCAAATAATACATTACATAACAACCGATTGAAACAAATATGCAGGATTTCACAGCAGGTTTGTTGAGGAGACTGAACAGGTGACGCAGGAAGGTCAGGTGATTTAGGGAGATTGCTACTGCAGCTTGTGCTTGTAAGAATGGACTGCTGGGATCTTAATATTCAGAGGTAAAGAGACAGAAATTATGAGTTTGTCACATTGTTTTATCTGGCTTGAACAAAAATAAATCTCATCAAAAGAAGTGAGTTTATTGTTATCCACAGAGGGATAGTGTCATTCCGATTTTTATGTCACTCATAAACAATTAGATAACTGTCTCAATACTCAAATACTCAAAGAATATCAAGTGAAAAGATAATGTATTAGTTTTGACAGTCCTGAAATAAAACAGAATAATAATTTGGCTTTTTCGTTTCCATAGCAAAATCACTTAAACTTTAGTTTTTCAAAATAATGTCACAAGAAATCATCTTCAGATAGGTAAAAACATTTGTGAGGTTGTACAATACATCTGACAGTACTGTAGTTTCACTCAAGTGATGCCAATTATAATATCGTGTCAAATTTAGCAAAAAGGCCATTAAAAAAAATCATAAGGTCTATTCTCTTCAAGTTTTGTCAACATTTATAGGCATGTGGAGGGAATAGGACACAGACTGGGATAAACCATCTGAACAATAGTCGTGTCAACTTGATAATGTGAGACAAAGACTGATGTTTGCCATGTCGTCTTCCATCCCCAGTTCATCTTGATCAACCCCCCAAACATTTTGACATCACGTAACATTTTTTCAAATACAGCTGTCCTAACATCCTTCATTTTCTAAACATGTTTTATTCTGACCAGCAGCAATTCAAACAAAACATATGGCTTCCCACAAGAAATGGTTAAAACAATAAAACCTACAAAATTCTTCGTCTATCACAAGTGACATTACCGATGGAAAATTTATTAAACCTCAAACAAAAACTTCATTGATACCATTTGCCATTATATAGATAATTTCTTTTAGACGTTTTATTCCTCTGCAGAACCTTTACCAGCACACAAACTGCTTCATCTGTCAGATACTGTGCTCAGTACCTGAGGTACAACATTATATCACACAGAGGAGCTATCAAGTACTTCCACCAATTCCATTTCAAGTGCATCCTATCAAGTTTAAGGCCTGAGGTGTGCTTTGATTCAATGACTCAATTTTCATTCTCTGAGTATTAACCAAGTGACCACTGCACGCCAAGTCTCTTCTCATTGCTGTCCAGAGAGGCTACAGATTTGTGCCGAGTGAAACATCTCATTAGTGTGGATCAATACAGTTTATGCAAAACTTGATATGATATGAGCTAAATAGTGGAAAGTCCTTAAAGCCATCTCAGGGACTAGTGGGAGTGGTTAGCGTTACTCTGACAAAGATGCTGTTTCACCTACACAGTGTTGTTACAATCCATGGGCAGAATGAGAGAGAGTAGGAAAGCCCGGACTATATGGTCACCGTGGTTTACAGTTACCGTGGCAAGCATGGCAGGTAATCAGTTGAACCGGTCAGGTAACATAACTGATTGGCATGAGGGGTAACGACAACGTTTGGCTCCTTCAAGTGCTTCAGAGAGTGGTACGGCTCCAGTGTTGGTCTTGTTACTGTTCATCGCTGTCAGAGGCGTATCTGTCGGAGAGTCGGTGTCAGAGGTCACCTCGACGTGTGCCCGTTGACTTGCCCCCTGCCCCAGTGAATGTTAGGTAGTGTCAAACACCTCCTGAAGTGCTCGAGCTGGGCCTGCAGTCTCTCCCTCTCCTCTCTCACCTTCTGCCTCTGACTCACCAGCTCCTGACAAATGAAGGACAGACACGACTCTCATTACAGAACAGAGACTTTCAAGCTGCATCTATTACAATCAGGAGTACAAAAGGGAACACACTGACACTGACAGAAGAAAGTACACAAATCTGCAAAACTGAAAGTAGCAGGCACGCTGGTGTGGTCTCAGATACTTACCCCCATAGTGTGAGAGAGCTGCTCTGCAGTTCTGGTCAGATTGTGATTCTGTGCTTCCAGTCTTTTACACTGACCGTGAAGAACCTGCCTCTCTATACTCCATTCTGTACAGAGAGAAATACAATGCAAACACAAATGAAGGAAAATTATACCCGTTTTACTACTTTACTCATACAAACAAACTGAGAGTATAGTGTATTCCGGTGGTAGGCAAATAGCGGCCTGAAAGTTCTACATGATTTTTCCTAAATCTACTCTAGATAGCCATATAAATATGTGTAAGTTCTAATCATAATCAATCAAAAACAAATAGGTGTTCCAGTTTAATGGAAATTAAGTATTGATGAGATGGTTTTTGTAAGGTAACAATAACAGCACTTCAGCCATAAAGACAGCAGGTCCCTGTTACTTAATGTGAATAACCATCAGTTACAACTTGAATCTCACAGTGAAACACAAAACAATGACATCTGCCCTCAGATATCGTCTTAAAACAACCGGTTTTATACATCTGTGTTATTCTTACGAGGAATAAAATACTCAAAAATAAAATGTTAAAACTAAATTGGCCCAACAACGCTGAAAAAACGGGCCACAGTTGAACCTAAACTCTGACTCCTGGTATAGTCCCTGTGAGCCTGACTCACATTATTGTAATGTGTTTAAGTGTCACAAGGTGCAACTCTGTGTCTTTGACTTAAAAAGAGCAACAGAAAGGTCATTTAGAAATAGTGACGGCACATAGCTGGTCTTGCAGAGAGCACTCGCAAATGTATATTCCAACTGTAAATTGTCCTGCTCAGTACACAATTTATCACAAATGTTTGATAACCAAATATAGGACATTCTTACTAGAAATCTTTCTGTTATGTTAAACAAATATTGGTCAATACATCATTATCTGTTTTTTAAACTGTCAAATATCAATATTAGTATCAACCTCCAAAATCCAATATTAGTGAGGCCTTATTTTGAATTTTTATAATTACACTTTCATTCATTCAGTGAAACCTTAAAGCCAAAAATGCAATTTTGGGCGACACACATTCAAGTGAATGGGAAAGTGTGTCCCAACTTTCGACTGGTACGGTATAACTGACATAGATAGATAAATGACTCACCATCCACATACTCCTGGTAGGCCTCAAAAACAGCTTCAATACCCTGCCACTTCCTTGGAGCTTCTTCCATCTCATCCTCCTCCTCATCTTCCTCGTCCTGACCAGACTCTTCCTCGTCCTCATCAGACAGGGTTTCCCGTGGTCCCGGAGTGTCCCTGCTTGCTGCAGGGAACTGGAAGTGATGGCCGTTGATGTGTGCAGCTTGAGGGGCATGGTTATGACTTGAACCTTTCAGTTGAGAGATGTTGTGATGCAGCGAGCGGTCGGCCTCTGGGACGCAATTTGAGATTCCTTAGAAGCGGGACAAAAAGAGCGAGACAAAAAGGCGATGTCAATCTTTGCACCTCATAAGGAGCCGATATTGTACAGATGGACATTTTAACTGGCATTGCACTGCATGAAAACACCACTAGGTGGCAAAGAATTGCCGTTTTAAAATGTACAATCAAGCTTAATGGTCATGGACCAGTGGGAGTGAGTGGCTAACCTTTGTTCTGCAGTGTGTTGTGTGTGGACTGCAGCACGGCCTGGTGGAAGTGCTGAGCAAAGGCCTCTGGTGTAAACCTCTCCCAGGGCCGATTCCGTCCGTTCTGCACAGGATTCGCTTCCTTTTTCTGAGGAGAAGCAACAACGCTGTTCTGGAGCCCCTGGAGCTTCCTGTTTGGCTGAGCCTCCACGAATTCAACCTTTTCATGACGAAGGGTCAAGGGTGGAGGGATGCGGGCCAGGTTGGTGTCCATGGTGGATTTGAATGTGTCTTTATGGTGGAGATGCTTCTGTTTGTGTAAGTAGGGAGGGGAGGGGCTGGGAGAGTCTGGGTACAGATGTCCATTTGATTGACATGGGAGAGGGGTTGATGAGGAGTCCCCTACAAACACATTTATGCAGTTAGAAAGAGTTTTTGCAACTTTAAATACGCATATAAATGTGTGAGTGTGTGTGTTTGCTTAAGTGTCTGTGTGTCTCTCACCAGCTGTGGAAGCAGGGGGGCTGCTACAAGGAGGTAAAGGATTATATCTGAGTGTGTCTAGCGTCACAGACTTCCTCTGAATGGCCCTCAGCAGCTCTTCTGTCCTCTCCTTATCTACAGAAAAAAAAGACAGAATGAGAACACTTGCCAGTCATATTTGAAACAGGACTTCAAATATTGACTGGCGCAAGGACCCGACAGAAAAAGGTCAGCAAATGACTTGAGGTAATGTCCGGTACAACACCATCACCGACAGACAGACTACAGTCATGAAAATTAAAGTTTAACGAAGGCTTTCACCTAAAAATAGCTTCTTTCTTTTTTTCCAGAGGAGCAGATTGAGTTTATACAGATTTTCACCACCATTTTATGTCCCTCTTCATCCAAAAGCTGATTATTGCAGTTTACAGTAAACTTGGTCCTCTTGCGATTTTGACAGATCAGAAAATGCTTCCGGTAACAGAAAATTAAAATGCGCAAATGAGCTGCTGATTATGCACCAGTGTCCCTCTAAGCAAGTAATAAACAGTAAACATTTAAACAACGGAGAGTTTGCCCTGCAGACCATATTTTAAAATCAAATTTCCACCTGGATTTCTGTATTATGATTCTTTTGATCAGATTTTCATGTATTTTTAATAAATGGGTAAAATAAAATAAACACAGTCAAATTCCCAGGTAATAATGAGCCCTATGTTTATTCAACACACAGTTATAAGCCTACAAAAAGAGTGTTTTTGTTGCAGGATTACTGTATTTGCCACATATATAACAAAAGCTCATACAGTCTTAGAGTACAGTCCTAAATCTATCTAAATATTTCATTTTGCACATTTTTAAAATGTGTATATTAACATTAAAAATACATTAGTTTAATACACCCCTGGAGAAAGTAGAAAATCCTGCCACAACCTCCTCTACAGACTCACCCTAACTTTCTTTTCTTCTCACCCCTCCCACAGCCTCAGTAAACAATAAAACTGAGAGAAACTGCATGTTGTATTTTCCCACAGGGGAATAACCAGAACAATTGTGAAGAGAGGAGAGTAGCACGTAGGATGTGTGTGTACAGAAAACAGGTTGTTACCTCTCCTCTGCTGTGGGCTGACATGGGAGAGGTTGAACATATGGAGGAAGTCTTTTTTCTCCTCCAGTTTGGGGGTGCTGTCCATCTGCTCGGCAGAGTACGGGGTGGTTAAGGCAGTTGTAGGTGTGGAAGGTGAAGAGGCCTTTCTCTTGCCCCGCACGGCTGGCGGAGAGAGGCTGCGCTCTCTCATCATCCTCCTCCTCTTCCTCCTCTTCCGCACCAGAAGCTCATCGCGATGGGCCATTGTTGTCAGACCACACACGCGCAGAAAATCCACTTTCTTTTGAGAGAGACATTTTGAGCAGGTGAATATCACTAACAAAAAATGATCAAACCATACACATGTATATGAAGTCTGTGATGAATGCACGTTATGAGTTTGTCTATGTTCATGCACCTCGGAGGACGTGTCCAGTTTGAGTGGGGGCTGTTCTGTCACTCTCCTCAAATGGGCTTTCACCTCCTCTTCATCACTCTCATCATATGACTCGTCCAGTTCATAGTAAAAACCTGGTGAGAGAGAAATTATCTTTCATCATTAAGAAACTGCAAGCCTATGGGTTAGTTTTAACTAACCATTCCCTGTAGTCATCTCTTCTGCCCACTGCCCTCTTGCTCATAAATCCCCACCTCTTTATCCTTTCTCATCCTGCTCACCTTCCTCTCTGGCCTCCCTCCTCCTTTTCTCCTCCAGGTCAAGTTTGCTGAGCAGCCGGCGGTGCTGCTGGAGGACTTCGTCATACACCAGCATGCTGTCGGGCGGCTGACTTTGTCGCTCTCTCACTGGAGACGGAGAGGCTGCCTGGCAGCGCCCCCCCGGGTCACTGCAGGTACCGGGAATAGACAGAGGCACACAGGATCTCTGTTGGAGGTTATTGATGTGGTGCCGGTGGTAGAGGCTTTGGATGGCTTTGTCCTGCTCTGCCTTGTTCCAGGATCCTGCTTCTTGTAAACTAGGTCCCCTCATTGAGGTATACCTCTCTGTGCCTTCTGCCCTCCTCCTGCCTCCTTCTTCCAGCCTTTCCCCCCAGCTCAGGGGGGGTCTGTCGGATCTGGTCAGTCCTGGAGGGGGCCGATTTGGCAGGGTAGGAGGGTTGAGTTTTCTGCGGGAGTCTGCAGGGGTGTCGACAAGGGAGGCTGGGTTCCACAG
Source organism: Nannoperca obscura (assembly GCA_036024295.1). Lineage (NCBI taxonomy): Eukaryota > Metazoa > Chordata > Actinopteri > Centrarchiformes > Percichthyidae > Nannoperca > Nannoperca obscura. The sequence continues at coordinate 18,531 of JAVQJL010085650.1, forward strand.
TGTAGTCGGAGGGGCAGGAGGATGATGGGGACCTTTGGGAGAGATAAGGGGAGGTGGCGCGCCGAGGCAGGGAGGTACATCTTTGCTGCCTGGGTTGTGATGGACTGAATTGTTTCTGTTTAGGAAAATAAAAAGCAAAATAAAATTCCATTTAGATTCAAAGTCTCGCAGCACTGAGTGACACTGCAGAAGTATAAATCATCATCTAGAGCTCATTCATTTTGCGTTTTTACCTGTGGCTGTCTCTCCTCGGCTCCACCCCTTTCCCAGGTGACCTGAGGCCCATCTCCAGCTGACCCTCCCTCTCCTGCCCTTGCCCTCGTTGCCGTGTTAACCACGCTGCCTCGTTGGCCCTCTGAGTCATCATGGCAGCTGCCAGAGCACCATGGATCCCCCCAGCAGCAGCAGCAGCAGCGGCAGCATGATGCTTCCCCAGGTGAGACGGCACCAAGCTGGGCACTGGGTGTGGGACAGAGCCCCTGGAGGAATGAAGGCCAGACTGCAGGGACAGAGGTTTGGGTGCTGGGAAACCTGGGTGCTCTGAGTCCTTAGTTTTATCTGGAGAAACAGTGGAGTGGAGATTTATTCAGACATCATTCAGCACCTTACACTGCAGTTTTGACAAGGGTGGACAAGATGATGGGTCACAAATAACATTTTATTTATATGCAACAAGTTTCATTGTACTGCTGAGCTACAAGTGCATTTAGTGCTTCTGCACTGGTTGTAACTACTGTGCTATGGACAACAGTAGGTCTTGTCTTTATTCATTTACAATAGTGTAAATGTTGTACAAGGAAAAGCACCCAAAACAACGCAAAAGCCACATTATCCAATCTTCAAGATTCATATGTACTTCTTATACTACCCACTATGTTAAAGGGCATGGGTCGCTTTAAGCAGAGACGTTCAACATGTGGGAAACATTTCCACGTTCAGCACATTTCACAACCGATTATCAGATTTTGAAATATCTTGTGTGCAGAGCTGATATTTGGGCCTGATGAAGTTTAAAAAGCAGGTTTCAAGTTACATTAAAATTTGATTGTGATATTTCTCATATACAAATGGAAATTCTGGTGTAATGCTTGTGCTAGAGGAGAGGTTGGGACGTCACCATAATCATAAGTAATTGTCCTTTAGGGGCAATAAATATCCATACCAAATTTCATGGCAATCTGGCCAATACATGCCAAGATATTTGACTTCGGAGTGCTGAACAGACAGATTTTCTAACTAACATCGGCCTCCTTAGGCCTCACAGTAACAGCACAAAAAGGTTATGATTGACAAAAAGATGATGAAGCTCAAAACTTTTTCAATTCTCTTTTCTCATTTGATTCCCAATGACTCGTTATGTCCTGTGTCGTGTGATTCTGTGTTCACGCCTTTGTTTACCGTTTCAGAAAGCCCAGAAGAATGAACTACTACCTACAATAGGCTCTTCCTCCACCTCCTCTCTCTCTCTGAGCCAGATTTTGTTTGATCTTTTTAATTCACTTACTTAATAAACTTTGTGGTTTCTCCAACATATTTTCTTCCCTGAGTCAAGGTTGTAACACACAGAATTCAATTACAAGCAGTTTCTTCAACTCTGGGTATCTGGTTGTGTATGTACATGTGTGCACACGTACATGAGTGCACGTGTGTGGTGTGTATGTGTTCGTGTGTAGGTACCCAGTCTGTTCGGGGTCAGCCTCTCCCCTGGCCTGGCCCTGTCCTCTGGTGGTGCCCTCCGAGCCTGCAGCTCAGCCAGGTAGTGGCTCTCCGCCGCTCTGACCATCTGCTGCTGTCTCTCCCTCTGCCTCTCCTTCTGTCTGTCCATCTCTCTCCCCCTCTCCTCCTCCCTCTCTCTCTCCCTGTCCCGTTCCCGCTCTCGTTCCAGCCCGGCCTCGCGCTCCCTTTCTTTCTCTCGTTCACGCTCTTGCTGTCTCTCTCGCTGGCGGAGCTCATTCTCCATCTGTAGCCTGTGGGGGAGGTTGACAAGTATGTACACACATACACACACAGGGGGAGAAGGTGAGAGATGCAACACCCAACATGAGGCAGATATTAACCACACACTGGTGAACCTCACACAAACATTTCTGCTCAAACACACACACTTCCAGAAAAACACACACACACACACACACACACACACACACACAAACAAATATGCACACACTATCCACTTACCATGAGGAAAATAATCCATACACAGCATGACTGAGCAAGAGCAGATGAACACTTAATAGGTATCCACAGGAAAAGGACACACACGCACACACACGCACATACAACATAGCACATTCACCAGCAATCAATAGCACACAAATAAACCTACAGGATATGCAGGAGCCATTACAGGACAGGACAATAAATACCATCCATTTCAAACACAAACATTTCCCCCGTGCATTATGCCACAGGGAAACAATGTGTGTTGTGAAACTGAGAAAGGAGCGCAAAGTACTGAAACCAAATAGAGAGAAAGAAAGAGGGGGTAAAGAAAGACCTCCTTATGTGCATGTGTGTGAAGTTTGATGTGTGCACTAGCTTGCATATGCATATGTATGGGTGTGCAGAGAGAGAGAGAGAGTGTGTGTGTGTGTGTGTGTGTGTGTGTGTGTGTGTGTGTGTGTGTGAAGGGCAGTGCGTGTGACAAGTGTATAGGAGGCACTGTGGGGTGTGTGCTAAAAATATCACACACTCAGCAACCTGTGCCTACCCTGCAGAGAGAGATTACACAGCCCTGCAGACAGAGAGGAGGGAGGGAGAGAGAGAGGCAAAGAGAAAGAGAGAGTGAGGGTGAGAGTGAGAGTGAGAGTGAGAGAGAGAGAGAGAAAGAAAGAAAGAGTGTGGGTGTGTGTGTGTGTTACCTTTCAGCCAGCACTGTGTGGTTTAGTTCTCCAGGGTAGCGGCCTCCAGGCAGGTGCAAGTGGAGGGCAGAGGGGTGGAGAGAAGGGAAGGCGCCCCCTGCAGGCACAGAATAGAACTGCGATCGCAGTGCAGAAAGACACAGAGACTCCTCCATCCTGTGACAGACAGACAGACAAACAGAGGCAAACCACTCAGACTATGTCTGCACAGGCCAAGTTTGGAAGAAGTGAAAGATTATCTGATGTATGGAGAAAACAGCGCATTGGAGTTGAAAGGATGATGTATGTATGACGGTATTGTGGGAGGTGTATAGTAATGAACAGGTACAGAGTTTATCCTTTTATCGTAGTTTGTGCTTTTTACAACGCTGATTCATTCTGTTATTTCCTCTTCATTGTCTTATTAAAAACACTTTGTGTTACACTGTGTATAAACTGTGCTATTCGAATAATGCTGCCTTGCTGTCTACTAAATGTGTGAATTGTTAGAACGTGACTAAACAATCTCCCAAAAACTTGGTGCATTCTTTATAAAACTGAGATGGGCTGTGAACACAGATAGGATGATAGGAGTCTATCTCCAGATGATGAGTTGGTGTAAAAGTAAATCCCTTGATTTCCCCTTAAAAACTAAAAAGTATGTGGGTGACCAGTTAACATGAGTTTGAGAGGTTAAGGATTCAGAGTTTTTGGCGGTGGTGTTTGTTACCTTGGTAAGGACAGCGGGTGGTGCAGGTAGGCAGGATGATAGTAAGCAGCAGCAGCTGCGGCATGGGCAGCAGCAGCAGGGTCGAGACTCAGGGGTAGAGAGGTCAGTCGGAGGTCATCTGATGTGGCGAAGGGCCGGAGCGCTCTGAGGTACTCCTCTGGGACAGCACCCGACGGAACCACAGGGTGCATCTGCCCGGGCAAACTGCAGAACGAGTGCACATGGCATTCATTTAAAAATGTTTCATGTGGTTTCAGATGGGTTCTGTGTGAAGATTTTAAAGGTTGATTAAAATCAGAAACAATTACTTTACTCTTATACAAATGCATACGGTCCAAATATGAGTGTTGCACGTACCTAAGGCTCTGTATTCTGGGGTCTTGCATGATGGAGCTGGGGGTTAGGCCAAAGGGATGAGCCAGGGGGTGAGGTGAAGGGGTGGGTGGAGTCCTCTTATCCTGTTGTGTGTTGTTCTCACCACCCAAACGCTCCCTACTGAGTCCCTGAACACTTGGCTCAACCTGACAGGGAGACAGACAGGCAGACAGACAGTGTGAGGGCAGATTTTACTATGTATATCCATGAGTTTTGAGTGCTAGATTGAAAGTGAGCAGAAAGAGGAGAGGAAAATGAGAAGGAGCCACTGGGTAAACCCCCCAAGCTGCACCTAAAGGCTCAGCGGAGTGGAAAAGTGGGTCTGATATGTCATAACAGGTCAAGATCAAAGAAGAAAGATGATCCTAGCCAACTGCTTTCTCATTCTTTGCTCTCTCTCTCTCTAAGAGCGCCCCACTCAAGAGGATTTGGTCACCACAAAATTGCATTTGATCTTTGATTGATTACAGTAAAATTCCAACCGTCAAATCACCACCATGACAAAAACAGTCATGGAAAAAAACAAACCCAAATTGCAAAAGGATGTTTCCCAAATTTGCATATTAAATTACAGTAAATAGTGACAGAGTTGGCAAGAATATATACCATGTGACTGTGTTCTTGGCTTGGATCTGTCCCAGTTAGCTTATTATGTCACGTATTATGACTCTACTTAAGGAGAGTCTAAAGCCGTGCTTGCAGCTCTGTGTGGCTATTTGGGCACAAAGGTGCTTGGAGCTACATGCTAACATGTTCACAGTGACAATGCTGACACATTCTGATGTTTAGCAGGTATGTTTATCATTATCTTATTTTAGCGAGTTAGCATCCAAGTACTGCTGAGGCTGATGGGCATGTCATTAGCTTTTCAGATATTTGGTCATAAACCAAAGTTTGGGACAAATGAAACTTTTGACCTGATGATGGCGCTAGATGGAAAGTCAGGAGAATGCCAAAGTTATTAGGATTCATCCTCTGGACACCAAGACAACATGTGGACACTGATTTCTCCAGTATAAAGACAAAATAGCCTGCTAGGAAATCTTTGGCTACAGTATGTTAATGAGAAGAAAACATACATTACCACTGTAATGTGTCAAATCTTGTTGCTACAGCAACAGGTAGCAATGCAGGTCAGACAGGCCGCAGAAAAACCACAAACAAATGCGCTCACCCAGCAACACCTGATCTTCTACCTTAGACTGCAAGTCAAGTGTTGTACTTGACTTGCAGTGAAATATCTGTGCTTTGAATATGTTTGAATAGTTCTGAATGTGTCACTCAGGGAAAGCAGATTCAAACCAGTGCTGAATCTCTCTCTCTCTCTCAAAATGAGAAGAGAGACGACACACGGAGGGTCTGGAGAGCAGCCATCACATTCCTTGACCTCTGACCCCATAGACAGCCAACGGCCTTCACAGATGCAGCAATAAACACACACAAACTGTCTGTTTCTTTTGCTTAAATCGTCCTGTCCTGTGTCTTTCTCTGTTCTACGACAATCTATGGGCAGTAATGACAAACACTGAATCTACGCAAAGCTTTACAGAGCTCTCCGTCGCTCTCCTGCTCATTCTTACTCTCCCTCCCCTCCTTCCTTAACATTCTATTCTCTATTTTCCTGCCTCCCTCCTTCCTTCTTTCTCTCTGAATGTCTGAATGGGAGCCCCAGGCAGGCAGAGCCACAGAGTGGTCTTTGTGAAGGGGGAGAAAGGCAGCTCTGATCCAGGGGGAAGTGACTACTGTGGGGGCTAACCCCTGTATTGTGTGGGAGGCCTGGTTCCTCACCCCACCTTAAATTCACTCACACACCCACAAGCAAACACATCCACAGACACGCACACACATACATACACGGGTCCCTCTTCACATCCTAAGCCTTTTGTGGTGAAGGGTCAAGTACACACACACATGCGCGCGCGCGCACACACACACACACACACACAAACCTTGCAGGAAGCTGAACACAATAGGTGCCAGTCTCTGCAGCCGACAGTGTTTCTTTACAAACCCCTCATGTGTTGCTGAAAAAGACATGGACTGATTAGTGAGAGCAAGAGGGTGTGAGGCAGAGGGTGAAAGCATGAAAATGAAAGAATAAGACAAGACAGAGAAAGAGAAAGGGAGAGTGGGGGGATAGAAAGAAAGAAACAGGGGGATGGCTGGTTTTGACAGTTTGATGTTGACAAGAACTGGGACTATTTCTTTAATGGAGGGAGCAGCAGCAGAATGGATAAAGGAGACAGAAAGAGGCAGACGACTCATCTGTGCAGAGAGAAAGCACGAAAAAGGAGAAACCAGCAAAACGGCAGAACAAAAAGAACAGCTACACAGAGCGAGAACAGCAGATGTCTTGTCTGGAACACCAGCGGGTACGACACTGTGACGGTGTGTCTTACCTGTCGTCCGTCAGCCCTCCACAGGCCGTTGCTGGTCTTGGTGGGGGCAATGGTGACTACTGGAGGGGTGCTGGGGACACCGTGGCCCCTGGTCTGGCCCAGGAGGGGCCCTAATGAGCCCCGCTTAGGGGTGGTGACTGGGGAGCTGTGGCTGGTGGCCGGAGAAGAGACTGGAGACGACTCACCGCTGACAGCAGAACCTGAAGCGGAGAGAGAAGGTGTTAATGACAGCGTGGGAGGGAGGAAGAAACTGCAGCTATCAGACTGCTGATCAGATGAAAAAGATTTCAGGATCAAACAATCCCCCCGTGACATAATACAGATGGTACACGAAAAAAGAAAAACAAACTTTTTTTGTCAGTGTGCTGGCCTGCGACAAGATAAACAGTGGTTCAATCATTTTGACGAAAAGCATTCTGACAAAAATGTGACATGAATAAAGCAAAGAGTAAGAAGACACACAAGGTAGAGGAGATGAGGAAAATGGTACAAGATGAAAATGTGCGTTTGTGTGTGTGTGTGTGACGCTGATGCAAAAAGACAAATATCAGATATAGAGAGAACGAAAGAGGGATGACATAAACGAAGGTGTTAAAAAGAGGCTGGGGTGTGACACAGCGAAGGGGGTGGTGTTAAATGTGATAAAGAGAGAGTATGTGTGTGTTGTCTGTTAACATTCACTCTACCAGTAGTCTACTACCACTCACTAATCAGTAGACACACACAGAAAACAAACACATTCAGAGAAGGTAAGGAGGAGGAAATAATGAGATGGAGAGGAGTGGGAATGAACAAGCTCATGTAGAGCCTTGGATAGAGGGAGAGAGCTACAGGGAGAGAAAACGAGATGGTGATAGAGAGTATGTGGGGGAGAGAGACAGAGAGAGAGAGAGAGCTTGTTATAATTGACTGTAATTAGATTCTCATTATTAGGACATGAATGGAAACGGATGAAGGAAGAGGCAGAGAGGGAGAGGTCAGAATAGGTCAGCTCTTATTCAACACCTTCATTAGGACACCAATGAGCTGAGTGAGGACACACACACACACACACACACACACACACACACACACACACTCAAACAGCTACCAGGCAGTAAAACGTTTCACATTAATCCACAGAACACAACCTTGGTCTGTGAAATCATCTACTTACACAGTTATTGGCACTGTGTTGCAATACACTGTCCACTTTTCAGTCATTATTACCTTGTTCACATCTTAATGGAATAGTTCGACATTTTGGGAAATAAGCTGATTTACTTTCTGGCGGAGAGTTAGATGAGACGATTGATACCTCTCTCATGTCTGTACAGTAAATATTAAACTCCCACCGGTAGAAGGCTAGCTTAGCATAAAACTGACAATCTGTAATTTTACAGGAGCTTAAACGGAATATCCTAAAATGTTGAACTATTCTTTTAATTTAGTTTTTTACAGCTCAATTAATTGGTTTAGAGGTAACAGAAAACATGAAAATAATTTTGGGTGGGACCAACAAAGAAGTGTCTGCTGTGCATGTGTGTGTGTGTGTGTGTGTGTGTGTGTGTGTGTGTGTGTGTGTGTGTGTGTCTGTGTTCAGGACCATATCAGATCTCCAGGGCCTGGAGTCGCTGGATCTCTGGGTTTCAAAGAGGTTAGATCACCGCTCACCTCTGGGATCCTCGGCCTGTTTTGCCAGTTTACGCAGGGCAGCAGCGAATCCCGAGTTTGCAGACTGTGCAACTGCGTTCCCATTGGTTAGTGGGCTGAGGGGACTGACAGTAGCCGTGGTGCGAGTTGCTGTGGAGATCATTCCTAATGATGGAGATTTATTGGACTCATGGTTCATACCTGAGGACGAGAGTGGGAGGAAATATGTGAGCAGCTTTGATGTATGGAGAAAGTGTACCAGGAAGTTTCTAAATAAAACATGGACAATCCAGTTAACAAAAGTGTGTCAATCTTTTGTCAACTGGGCAATTCAATTACCACATCTCTTTAAAAGAAAAAAAAATGTAGCTCTGACTCATTTAGTAAGAAAATCTGTTCAAAAAAATCTGTTTTTGAACACACTTGGAATCTCATTTATCTTGAATGAATGAAACCTATCATACACAAGTGCTCAAAGAGAATGGAGTGTGTATGTGTGTGTGTGTGCATGTGTGTGTGTGTGTGTGTGCATGTGTGTCTGCCTTTGTGTCTGGACATCATAGTGAGTGCATACGCGTGGGTCAGCTCCACTAGAGATAGAGTGGAGGGAGTAGAGCTGTGTCAAATAGAGCGGTGACCCTAATAGCAAATCACACACGAGTGCGCACATGTCCATTTCCTCAAGGGAACCAGCCAACACATCTTAAGACCTCGGGAGTGTCTACACGCAAACAAACATTATTAAGTATCACTGCAGTTTTACACTCTCAAAGATGCAAGCATGTACGCACACAAACACACACAGCCACACACACAGATGACTAGCAAGCCCATCGATCTACTGAACAGTGTACACAGTTAAGAGTGTGTTAGAGTAACCTTTGTCTTCACCCTCTACCTCTTACTGACCCACTAATTTTAATTACAGCTGGAATTAGCCAGCAGCCCCCCTGCCTGCTACAGCAATGACCTCATTACCACAACACACACACGCACAGACAACCACCTTTCAAACTTGCATACACACACATATGCCACAGGAAGAGCAAGCAAACAGCCAAAGCAGAAAACACACTCATGAAAAATGTATACGTGCACACTGAACGCCGTTATTGAGCACTGTGAAAGAATAAAGGCCAGTCAGATCTGAAGAGTTTGTTATTTGAAAGAATCATAAATCTCACAGACTTAAGATTGGATGTCTACCTTCTACCTGCTAGCTTTCACACATGTGAGCAAAAACAGGCAGAGGAAGCCGTGGAGCGATAAACAGAGAAGAAGATATATGACGTGGAGGGAGGGAGAGAAAATGAACAAAAGCCAAATCTTAACACAAGTAAGGGAACATGAAGTGGAGACTGACAGAGGTAGCTGTATGAATTCATGTAAACCATCAGAGAAGCGTATCTCTACATTTCATCTGCATATTATGAACATTTAAAACCATTAGTTGAATGTTATCAAAGTTTCAAAAAAGCTATTCCAGGTTTTGTGACCCTGCCAGCTGATGAAGCGCTCACTTCACTCAGTTTGTTACCAGCTGCTACAAAGCAACACAGACATAACAAATAACCTGCCAGCCTACACCTAACTGCTCCGAATGACATATCTAGTGTGCGTTCCGGCATGTATGATGAATTGATACATCAGAAGACAATAGGGGACACAAGATGTATTATTTTCTTTATTTCTCCTATATAACCTGTTTCTAATAAATAATTAATTTTAGTTTGTTATTTTTCTTTATTTCTTTGGCTACACTTCTGTACTTACATGCCATGCCAATAAAGCAAATTGAAATTGAAACACACAGACAGAAAGGGAAAGAAAGATGAAGAGAGTAAAAGCTCAGTTCCTGACAGGCTGTGTGTGTGAACGTGTGTGTGTGTGTGTGTGTGAATGTGTGTGTGTGTGTGTATGTGTGCGTGTATATCTCCGTCTCTGCTGAGCCCAGCAGTCAAGGGAGAGATGATAAGACAGTTTCTATCGACTCTTCTTTCCCTCCCTCCTCTCTACTCACTCACTCTTTCCTTCCTCTCTCTCTCTCTCTCGTTTATCTCAGCGTGCTGGAGCCGATTTAACAAAAGCCAACACACATAATCTCCTCTCTGTTTCTTGCTTTCTTTCTTCCTTTTTTCTTCAATCTTTTCTTACAGGCTATTCCTCTGATATTTATCCATGTCATTCACACACAGACACACGCACACGCTAACATATGCATGTGCACATAATTGAAACATGCAAACAGAAACACTCACCCTCCCGCTCACTGTTCTCCTCCTGCTCGTCGTCTTTCTGCTCCTCTGTGAGACTCTTTCTCTCTCTCCCTCTCAGCCTTGCAGCTGCTACGTGGTCACGTGACCTCTTTTCTATCCACTTCCCCCCTCCTCCTTCCCCTCTCCATCCACCGCCCCCCTTCCTCCTCCTTCCCCTCCCTCTCCATCTATCACCCTCTCATCCTACCTCCTCCTCCTCTCTCTCTGTCACTCTTTTTATCTTTCCATTTTCTCTCTTTAGCTGTCCCTTCTCTCTCTCTCAAACTGTGCTCTGTGTCATTTTCTTTTCTCTCTTCATTCTTCATCCTTCCTCCTTTTGGCTTGCACTCCCGAGAGGGTGGAGGGTGGTGGTGGTGGTTGTTGGGGGGTGGAGGGGGGGGAGTAGAAAGAGGAGGAGGGTTTATGGTGATGACGGGGAGGGTGTGTGTGTGGGTGTGTGTGTGTGTGTGTGTGAGTGGCAGAGGGTAGTGTTAGCCCTCCATCCATCACTCTGTCTCTCTGCTTGTCAGCTCTGTCTGCTTTGGGGACAGGGGTGATGTGGGGGAGGGGAGGTTTCTGACAGTGACCTTTAACCCTTCCTCTCTGACCTCTGCTGCCCCGGACAGCAGGGGGTTGGAGGGTGAAACACTCAACAGCCCTAAATACAAATTAAGACATTTAACTCCCTTTAGGAATCTTTTTTAAAAGTGATGACTGAAAGAATAAATACAACTAAAAGGCCATGCTAGCGGCCCCATGAGGGGGTAATGCTCATTGCACACCAAGAAGCTGATGGATAGATGGAAAATGGAGAGGCAGCTTTGCTAGTCATATCAATATTGGGGCAAAAAAAATAAGTTTGGGCTGAGGATGGTGCCAGTGGAAAAGACACATTGTTTCCAAAAATGATAACATTTAGCATATTAGCATATTATCTCAAACAACAGCTAAAGGTGTGCTCAGACTGAATTCTGTCAGTTTTAGAGGATGCATATACACTTAATACATGCAAAGTCAAAGACAAGTTAATGCCCACACAAATTGAAAATGTTTAAATGTTAGCAAACACAAACAAACACAAAAGGCCACACTTTGCTCACACAAGGTCAGGGCGTAAGTTTCTAGCTAGCTGATGAGTGTGAGCGGTTGGTAGATTGGATGTTTGGAGTGAATAAGCACGACTACAAAAACAGTTGGCAAATAAAACTTTTTTTTCCCGTTAAGTACCTTCAGGCCTCTTGTCAGCCTCAGATATACTTTGAGCTTATAGTAGAAAACACCACGCTACTTACAGTTAGCATATTAACATTTAATATGTAACTTTTAACTTGTTAGCATGCTAAGATACATATGTTACTAACGTGCACATACCAAGATTCCACGTTAGCATTAATTAATTAACAGAAGATCATTCGTTTTTGTATATTAGTTTTAAATCAAACTCTGAAGTAGCGTGTTGAACAAGTGTAAAATTTGACCTGCTGGTGGCACTAAATGAAAGCACCACCAAAGTCTTGCTTTGCCAAAATTGAAACTACATCCAGGTGTGACTCCAGTCATTCAAACACAAACACGCCTACGTACACACTCGCACTCTGCTCAGCATGATGTAAGTGATATAGGACATGTTGAGACCTGTGTCTTTGACACCTTATTTTGTGTCTCTCGCTCGCTCTCACACACACAAAAACAGGCAAACACCCACTACACAGGGGGGCTATGAGGACAGCGGGAGGGGGGGGGGGGCTGCAGTGCCCTGTCAGCTCATTAAAAAACACAGTGTGTGTGTGTGTGTGTGTGTGTGTGTGTGTGTGAGAGAGTATGTGTGTGTGTGTGAGTGTGTGTGTGTGAGTGTGTGTTTAAGCAAAGATGGGTCATTAGGATGGAAAAAAAGGTTGTAACACACTACCTACTCATTAACCCTCATCACAATGGCATGTCTGAGTGTGTATGTTCTTGTTCCGGCCACTATGTTAACTCTTAGACATTAAATTGACTATCATCATTCGTGTTTACAACAGTAAACATCCAGTTACCTAACATTAGACCAATAATGAGATACACAAACACACTAAATATGCTGTATTTAAGTTTTAAAACAGTATTATATGGGCTTCTACAGCTGATACTAATAACAACAACAGCTACTGTTGCTGTTACAATAGCTGGCAGATTTTTTCAAATTCCTCTGACAAGCACACACGCACGAAGAGAGGGAGGGAGAGAGAGAGAGAGGAAAAGTAGCCAAATGTTTTACAGCCTCTTAAACTTGTCTGTAATAGCAGTCAGAGTGGCGTCAACACAGCAGTCTCCAGGGTTACTCCAGGGGCTGCTAAATGGCTTTACTAGCTCCAGTCACTCTGCAGCTCGCACAGCAACACTTAACACTTCCTTACAATCCATAAACAACGAACACACACCACTCCAGCATCTCACACACTCATGAAACACAGAAATAGGCACGCATATTAACACTTATGTTAGAAAAATGACATAAGAATGACTTCAAACCAAAACGCAGATATGTAAACTGTGTGTAAATACATGCAAAGACAGGCACATACACAATTAGCTGACGCAGGATTCGGGCGTTGTGCGTCACAAAACGTATGCATGCATGTGACCCCAAGGGACCAAACAACCAGCATGCATTTACAGTCCTGGGATAAATGGAGCAGAATAAGCACATACTCTAATAACCAACACCTCCAGCAAAAAACAAACAGGAAGCAACATCCGAAGACATGCTGGAGCAGAGAATTAGCAGTACACAGCAGGAAAAGAAACAATGGAGAAAGTATGGAAAGTGTAGCAGTCATTACTCTGTTTCATATTAAACAGTGTGTCCGCTAGAGCAGAGCCATGTTTACTGTACAATCATAACAGAGTCGAGATGTTAGTAAAAGGTCTATAAATTATCATAGCCACAGCTTAGAGCAGAAATGTGGGCTGTCAGCAAAGACGGGATGGCTGCATTAGAAATTATCTTCTGTTCTGCTCTCTTCTCTCCCTTGAACTTCAGGCCTTCACTTCCACTTCGTCCTGGCTGCAGGGCACTTTTCCTCTTTCAATGACCCCTTCTCCATTTCTCTAATCAGTGTACTTGTCTACAAGCATCTTGACACCGTCTGTCAGATACAGAAAGAAGATATAAATAGCAGCTGTTTTGGGAGTCTTACACTTTTCTCTATCTGTCCGTGTTATCATTTCTTTGCCCTGTCATTTCCTCCTCACTATCTCTTTTTCAGTCTCCTACCACTCACCCGAAAGCCTCTCCCATCAAGTCAGCTGCATTTCTGTTTTTCCCATCTGTGTCATCGATCTCTTCTGGCACGTGTGCCTCAGTCTCACCTCTCTGATACAGAGATGATGCAAAAAGATAAAACAATCTGAGGCAAACCAATCTTACTCGGTCTCAGTTTGCTTCGGCGCCTGGCTGCATCTGACTCTTGCCTGCAGGTTTGTGTGTGTGTGTGTGTGTGTGTGTGTGTGTGTGTGTGTGTCAGTGTTGGTGGTGGAGGTGTATACAGAGGGTCATGTCAGACAGTTGACAGCCACAGTTCCTCCTCTTTTGGCCCGAGGCCGGCTCTGCTCACCAGGTGCTGACACCACGGTGGCTAGACCTCAACCATCTGAACAAACATGAGGGGGAGAACACACGCAGACATGCTCTCGTTGCACAAAGGTGTACGAAGACAAACAGACAAGCAGATGCATATAGACTGGCCTGTCAGGCTGGTGTTGGTAAAGTGCAGGGTGTAATTGAGGTGTGTGCTGTGAAAGGAGACCTGCAAAACAACTATCGCTGTAGTAAACAATGATGTTAGTGTTGAAAGAGAAACACTCAAAATGAGGTCTGGGTCCGCAAATCAGAGACGAGCCGATGCTGTTGTCTCTGAGGAAATTAAGTTTACAGATTTTATGGATTATTTGCTCATTTATTATCACTGCTTAGAATAGACTGTGTAATGAGGAAAGCAGCCTTGGCAGTTGATTTATTCCTGTCATCACCTCTGTCGTCTGTATCAGCATGTATACCTGACTGTGTCTGAAACATGAGCCTGTTACTGCTGTAACAAAATTATTTGCTTTGTGGCTCCATGTTGCGCTCGTCCATCATATTTCTTTTCAGTATGTGGAAGATTATTATATGTATATATTATTAATTGCAGTATAGACTCATTCGATAGTACAGGATACACCTTTTGATTATCCAGCAATACATTTTAAATATCACAACACAGTGCAGGTCTCGCACTTTACCATCTAGGACTGGAATAGGACTATTTAAGTAATGCAATACTGAAGTTAAGGATACAACTAATACTTTTGTTCATTGTTGATTGCTATGGACATTATTTTCAAGTGCACCAAAAAGGCCCCTGTGGTGAGATTGTTTACTCAAATGTTGTTTCCAAGGTCAAGAACGTAATTTTTTCAAATCATTTAATTGATTGGTGTACTGAACACCAAAATAGAGAAAAATGTTTATGACACTTTCCCAGGACCCAAGATGACATCTTCAGCAACCCCAAAACCAATTCCAGGTCCAACTATATTACATTTACAGTGATAAAAAACATAAATAGATAAAAAGCAGCATAGCCTCATATTTGACATGTAGAAATGACATGTTTGACATGTTTTTTAAAATTACCTTAACGTATAATGTTTATTCAAAGTAGGTTCAAACGTTTCAGCTTTAATGATATTGAAACTACAGGAGAAAAAATCATAAAGTAGAATAAGATAATTAGATACCATTGAGTGGCCAAAAACACACTACAGATGAATATTATGGTGATTCGTTTTTCTTAACTTTTAACAATGGTTTTACTAATAAATACAGTAAAATATAAACATGGTTTTTATCGTTTAAAGAGATAAAAACACTGAGCCGTGAGCAGTGGGGGTGGAGTCTGGGTTTACAGTAGGCCTATCTATATGAGAAGGAGGTAATTAAAGAGATTGGAGGTTTACTCAGTAACCCCTGCTGAGCAGCTGGTCTACGGCAGGTCAGGAGCAGCACATGGCGCATGGACCGTGCGTGTGTGTGTGTGTGTGTGTGTGTGTGTGTGTGCGTGCGTGCGTTGAACTCCACCTGCGGGCTGTGTACACACACAAAAGCGACGTGATCCGCTTGACTGCTGCTAATGCGCCCGGCAGCATCTATCTCAGCCAAACAATACAGGCGCTGTTAAAGGTCCCGGATTAAAGAGCGACTCCTCAAACTCCCATGGGTGCTGTGTGACACACCATCACAAGGAAGCTGTGTGTCACACCGCTGTGTTTCAGCTCTGCCTTCCTGTCCGTTAAGTTTACCAGGAGCAAACAGGAACGGTGTTTGATCACCGACAAGTTTGACAAGAAAGATAACATAACAAGGAACCACAGCCACCTTTACAAGCCTCACCTTCTGCAGCTGCGTCAAGACAGACACAGTTAACGACACTTCACCGGAAATAAAAGGATTCTAACTTCAAAATAAGAGCACGCAACGGTCCCTCCATAAAGATATATAATGAAAAAAAGAGACATGGTAAAAGTAGATAAGAAATTGAAGTTACGTATATTTGAATCGTCCTGTAATACAAGATTTGGCCCCATTATAAATATTTGTGACACACGCCAATAATGCTTTATTTTGAAAGTGTTAACCAGAAGCTGTATTCTCCTGCTGTCTTCACACTGTCCGTCAAACCAGTTTGATTACATATTGCATACTGATTTAATCACACACTGCACGTTTCAGTGTTATAGTCTGCTGCGGTTCATCTAAAAATAACCTCTAATGAAAACAGAATTGCACTTCCTCCAACAGTCTGAAGTAGTCTCAAGAAAGATCAAATGTAGCCTGGCCAACAAATCGAGGATACAACTGCCCAAATAAAGCAAAGCGAACCACCTGCCATAACACAGAAAAATAAAATACCACAAAGTAGGTACAGTCACTGAATGACTACTGCAAACAAAATAAAGCCCATAGTCTATTGTAATGGTTTTTAAAAAAGAAAGCCATAAGGTCATTATAAAGTCGCCACTCAGCACCACAGACGACATTCAAGCAATAATTCAATTTAACAGTTTAACTTTAAAAGCAGTAGATACGCGTGAATGAAATACCTTATAATCCGCTCCGGGCTACAACAAAAGCAAACCTTGAGACGTTTTGTACTAAAATAACAAAAAAAACAGACAACTTACCGCCTCAACAAAGAAGAGAAGAGAATCCGCGGTTTTTGCGCATCCTTAGATAGATAAATTGTGTGTGAAGCGATACACTGTGTGTGTGTGTGTGTGTGTGTGTGTGTGTGTGTGTGTGTGTGTGTGTGTGTGATCTCCCGGACACCACTACAACACACACCGATGTGGGAAGGGCACCACTTTAACTGTCCTCAGATAGAGAGAGAGAGAGAGAGAGAGAGAGAGAGAGAGAGAGAGGCGGGGTATGAGAGGGTAGGGAGGAGGAGGAGGAGGAGGAGGAGGGCGAGCACCTGCTCCACTGAAGCTCCCTGGAGAGATGGAGGGATGGAGGGATGGAGCGAAGGAAGATGTGGCCCCAGACTGCTGATACCTCACGGCCTGGACACGTTTACTGTCCACTGGAGACAATCAGCTCCTCCTGCTGATGTACACTCACGCTGTACTGAGGAGTACTAACAGCCTAATTGAACTGATCTGACAATACTAGCAGTATTGATCTACTGCTGCTGACAATAACCCAATACCCTACACTGTTTCTGCTTCTACTATAATAATGCTAATACTATTATTATCATCATCAGTTGGTGCAGGTTGTGCAGGTGTTAAGTCTAATCACTGTAAATACTGTCCTTTATAACGGTGCATCATATTTAAGCAGCGGATTTTATTTTTAGCAGGTAAAAACATAATATGCAAAGGAACTGTATACATACATACATACATATATATATATACACTACCGTTCAAAAGTTTGGGGTCACATTGAAATGTCCTTATTTTTGAAGGAAAAGCACTGTACTTTTCAATGAAGATGACTTTAAACTAGTC
>JAVQJL010085653.1:0-10304 GCA_036024295.1 Nannoperca obscura
TCTTGACTCTATTTTCTATTCATTTCACAACGTATGGTGGTGAATAAGTGTGACTTTTCATGGAAAACACAAAATTGTTTGGGTGACCCCAAACTTTTGAACGGTAGTGTATATATAGCAACTTGTTGTTTGTTAATAATGAATACAGCTGTGGCAATTAGTGGATTAATCCATCAGTTGATCAACAGAAAATGAATCTGCAATATTATGATGACTGATTAATAGGTTAAGTATTTTTTTTGTTAAAATCTCAAAACATTCTTTGGTTCCAGCCATGTGCTGATTTGATGTATTTCTCTATTTATATTATGGTGAAATGAATATCTTTGGTTTGGACTGTTGATCTGACTAAACAAGATGTCATCTTGCTCTCTGACATTTTTCACATTTGTCTGACTTCTTATAGACTAAATCAATTAAACAACAAAATAATTAGCAGACTGATTGAAAATGAAATCAGGTTTGGCTCTAAATACAAACACACTCTCCTGTGTCACTGAGTATGAAAATCCAGTAGACTTATGAATTTATGGTTTATTTTTAGGGGGATACAGTTGGCCACTTAAGTTGCCATATTTGCGTTTTGTACATAATTAACTGTTTAAATTGACTGTTGAAGGATTTAGAACTCTATCAAAATGTGACAAAAACAACACATTATTTTTATTATTATTATTATTATTATATTATAATTATGTTGATGATGATGATTATAACTAGATAATAAATCATAATAATAATTAAAAATGAATAATGTGAAGAAAAAATAATGTGAAGATTACACAAGGCTTTTCCTCCTTCGATGAATAACAACAAATTAAATCCATCCATCCATTACTTTTGTGTTCGCCCTTAAGGTGAAGAGGAAGACCTGTAATACTGGTGTTCATACAGAGAGGGGCAGTGTTGTCATGGCAACGAAGCATAGAAAAACTACATCCTCAGTTTTCACAAATGGTTTGTCTGCACTCTGCTGGTTAAAGCTGTAAAGGGATTATGTTATTTCCAGTTACAGTATACTAACGGCATGATATAGTTCCTCAATTGTGATATAATATCTTATATCTTAATCTTATATAATATAATTGGTTTTGTGTGTATATTTTACATTTCGACTTGACACATGATTAACAAATGATCTGTTTCTGCCCAAATCCAGATAACTACTCCATTAGGTAAAGTCTGCTTAACCGTATCCTCAGAAGTACTC
Source organism: Nannoperca obscura (assembly GCA_036024295.1). Classification (NCBI taxonomy): domain Eukaryota; kingdom Metazoa; phylum Chordata; class Actinopteri; order Centrarchiformes; family Percichthyidae; genus Nannoperca; species Nannoperca obscura. The sequence continues at coordinate 1,211 of JAVQJL010085653.1, forward strand.
AGAAAGTCATTTATAATGATGGTGTTCTTCTGTTTGATCATTATTAGTTTAAAAAAAAAGCAATATAATGTCAAAATAAAACTAGACCAAAAACAGTATAAAAAAAAAGCAAATACACATTACTGTATTTTCCAACCCTGCAAGGAACTTTGAGTATTGAGTAGTATACAAACGTTTATCAACATATGATAAAATACCTCTTGTATAACGCTGCATTGTTATTATAACTAGATAATCAATAATATAATAAGTAATGGGATAAAACTAATAAATAGACTTTGCAGATAACATGTACGACCTTTCCTTCCTGTATGAAATAAAAAGAAATTAAATTTGCAGTTGACGTCTGGTAATATAGCTATTCATACACAGAGGGGCAGTGTTGTCAAGGCAATGACGCTCACTTACAGCAATGTTATACATTCTGATTTTGTCTCCATTAAATAATATTGATGATTTGAAGAAAATAATTTGGTGTAAGACTTTTCTGATAATTGAACTTGGTTTTCTGAAAGAAAAGTACCTGGTACACAACATTTCATGCCCTCAATATTTCTGTTGGTGCAAGGATTCAATTTCTTCACATGTGGATTATATGGTTGACCTTAAATAAAACACTAGTTCTGACATGATATACTGGTTTGACCCCAGTATCAGTGTGGAAAGAGAAAAAGCAGCGTGACGTGAACACCCTGTAAATTAGAGTTGTCTATTTATCGTGCCGTGTCTTATGTGTCACACTGGTCCGTTTTTGTGAAAAGCAGGACGTATGATAAATTGTTACAATTAAACTTTTATTTTGTAATCTGCTCTTGTTAATAATCACAGCTTTCATTAACATCGTACACTCATAATTGCTATCAATCTCATTAAACGTGTAAGTAAGTTTGGGGGAAACTGTTGCATGTGCAGCTTCTGACCTTTTTAAATGTGATTTTAAATTCTTACACCAGTTTTATCTTAATCTTTTAAATGTATTCATTTCACACAAAGAAATGCTTTCAGATAATTTGAGATTTGAGAATTTGATGATTATGAGACAAACAAACAAAGGTGCATTTGTGCTAGACAAACAATGACATTATGTAACTAGAAATATATATTTTTAGGTGGTAAAGAAATGCCAAAATTAATGACTAGCAGACAAATAACCCTAAAGAAAATCTTAAATCATAAATCATTTAATAAATGCCTAAACAATGATTAAGTGATCAAAATCTTAATCATTTACAGTATGGAAGAGCTTCCTTGGGAGTACTAGCAACATTTAGGGCTGCAATTAGTTTTACTCCTTTTAATTTATTCTATACATATTTCAATTTAATCCTAATAATAAAACGTTTTTAATTTCTAAGTTTAAGGGTTTCAGTCCCTCAGTGCATGTAAAGCACTGTGGCCAAAATGACCTCAGCCTCTGTGGAGGGGATAGTAGTAGTAGTTCACTCTTTTTTGTTTTCTAATCTTTGATCAAATGAATAAAGGGAAGATACCAATAGAAATGTATCAACTAGAGGGGGAAAATAAGCCTTCTTTTTATATGTGCTGCATACCAGACAACAGCACATTTCTAAACACTGACAGAGAAACTGTATCGAATACAAACAATAGCAACAAATCCAGCGCATGTGGAGGCGTTCTAGCACGGCTTCCTGTGTGACAACGACAGTGTACTAAAGAGGGTATTCATTTTCACAGGGAACAAGATTTGGACCAAGTGCTGTTTTCTAAATGACTGTACACCTTCTCGTACTTGTTCTGCTTGATGGATAGCTTGCTATCTGATGCTCTCTCTTCTCGCTGTTCTCCAGTTCCCAGGCAGCCCTGGCTGCTGGCCTGCCACTGCTGCTTACTGACAGAGTCTGGACAGCAGGGGAGGGCAGAGTATTCCTCCAGGGGACTGGGACGCTTCCAGCTGGGCGGCTGAGGTGTGGAGCTCGCCTCGGGGGAAGCCTCTCGTGTGAGTAAACACCATAACAATCCAGCAGAGAGACATGCTCCCTGGGTCGGGGAATTTTCTGGTATGCCAGAACAATGTCTGACACTGTGTGATGATTGAATTTCATAGGCCGGCCTGACTTGAGTCTACTGTCTATGAGAACAAGTGTATTATGATGTCACATGCTGTGATGATTAATGTGCTCTGAAATGTGTGGGCCTTCTTTGTATGTGTGATGAGGCAATATTCTGTTTTCATCACAGATTACAGGAAGCTCTGAGTCCATTCTCTAGCATTTCAGAGTTAAGATTTACATTACCTATTGTACCAACCATCCACCTCGTTACTTACCACTACACTTTATTACTTAGCAAACATGCCCTACAAATTCAAAATCAGTGCTGAAGAGTGCTCGTCAGACTTCTCTGCTCTCACTTCGTTGTCTCTCTCAGACAATGAAATGTCATGTAAGTCCGCTCCTCTCAACTCTCAGATTTGACTTTGGCAGCAGTCTTTCTCTTTGACTGACAGATGAGCGAGCGATACGACTCCGTCAAAAAGTGCAGTCTGACAGTTTGATTTGACAGCCCTCTTCAAGCTAAATATACCCTTTGTTCCTGGCACTACATCAACTTGGCAAGACGGAAAGTGGTAAAATAAAGAAAAAAAGATGTAGATATCTGTACTCTGATATAGATTTCACTATTAAATAATAATAGAAACAAATGTCCCCCAGTGTTTAGTTCCTTCTCATTTCTCTGTTTGACAAGTGCTTGAAATATTATTTCTTATCTTTTGTATTGTTGCTCTGCTGCAACTACTCTTTCCATTATTGATGAATCTATTGATTCATGTTTAAATGAATTGTTTATTCAATAAAATGTAAAAAACAAATAGTAAAACATTAATCTGAGAATTAGACTGAATTGTTCACACAGCCCATGGTGACATCATCAGATACTTGATTTATTTCAGCCAGTCTTGACAGTTGAGAAGCTGGTCAAAGATTATTTTTTTTGGCTTTTTTGCTTCATAATTGGAATCATGGAACTTAAATGCGTAATATATGATGTGAATTATTTTCTTAATGCACACACCAAAGAACTTTTTTAAAAAGACCTAAAGAAGACCTATGGGTAAACACGACCCTTCAATTACCATTGAACAACATCTTTAGTCAATTATTCATCAACGTGAAATGTTTTCTGCCATTAAGAGGTGGGGGCCTACATGAAGTTGTGATCAAGTCCCTAAATATTCTTGTACTTGTGCTGTCATCACTCGAGAGTTTAAATCCTCATCATTGTGATATGTCTGCATTCTGCTCTCCCGTTTAGCTAATAAAATGCATAGACCTAAATGATTCATGGCAACCATTTACATAATTCATAATTAAATCACAACCCAGTGGCTTGGAATTTATTAATAGTGAAAATGCATGTGCCGCCATCGTGATAAACTAATTAATATCTTTAGTTATCATTGACACGTTGCTCACTCAGCTGGGGTCTGGTTATGGGGCAGAAATAATGCAATGCAACAACAAATGATCGGTGCATTTAAGTGGGAATATCCCGGAGAGATGGCCACAATATGCATTTGCCTTAAGAACTTAATGGGGGAATCTGTTTTATCGGAGTTGTCACATGTTCTGGCTAATCATTTTGAACATTGTAAAGATTAGGGCTAATGCATTTCCATCCTCCAGCTCCAGCATAGGGCTGCAGGGCGTCTCTAATCACGCTGTACACTTTTCCCACAAAAACATATGCCACATGCTCTTAGTAACACACTTTGTCCCGTAGACAAAGGAAGGCTGAAACTGAAAACTGCATGGCTAACAAAGCAGATGTTTTGATTAATTGCTAAATTGTTTGTAGTGCTGAAACGTTTAGTCGAGTAATTGGCAAAAAATTGACCACAATTAGGTGAATAATTAGTTGTTTAATCATTTTAAACAAAAATACCAAACATTTGCTGGTTCTGGCTTCTCGAGTGTAAGGATTTGCTACTTTTGTCCGTAATATGTCATTGTATCTGAATATTAAGTAGGATTTTGGACTGTTTGACGGAGAGGCCACCTTGGACGTTGTATATACCCTTGTAGACAATAAATCTCTTCACCCAAATTTCAACCGTTACCTCTTGTGGTATCTAACAATGCAGATAGTTTAAGTTTTATTTGTTTCAACTGTATTTCCATTACAATCAAAGATGTTAGGAACTTGCCTTTAGTGAGTTAATAGTGCAGCAGGACCGGCAGAACCACACTGAACACAGCAAAGGAAATTATTTTAGTTGCAGCTTAAATTGGTTGGTTTGCAGCCTGTAACAACAGTAGATTGTCTGGTTAAAAAAAACAACAAAACCTTGTGTCGTGAACTCGTGTCACCAAGCGCTTTCCCCCCTCTCTTATAAGCTCAATGTATTCTTAGTTTCGACCGTTAATTCAGAAACATCTACTAACTCTCCCCACCAGTGGACAAACAAAGGGATCCTCTTCAGTAATAGTCCCTGAGGCTTCACCGCTATCTATTGATCTGCCGTCACCCAATTTCTCTGTGACTTATGCCCTGCTTAATTCCCATTACTGTGCACACTGAAGCCTTATCAGGGAGAACAATAGGCTTGTTGTCACTGAGGGCAGAAATATGAGCAGGCCTGTGACAGTGTGAGCGCAAACTCATGACTTCAACTCCTCGAGCCCTCTCATTGACCTCCACGCTCATGTAGGCCAGTTTGAAGCCCGGCGTTAGAATACTAAACTCGATCGGGACCATTTGCAGATGAATCAGAAAATTGGATCTCGCTTGTTTCATAAAAACGACCCCCAAAAAACAGAGGGCCGGCTCCTTAGCCATAAAACTGTCGCTGTGATATGTCTCTTGCAATGATGAGTCTCAGTTCCTGCATGCCCCCTCTCCAGCTCTTCCACTCGCTAGCTGCTATCTCTTCCTTTCAATTATATGTTTCCCTGCTCTTTTAGACAAAGAGTAATAAAGCTATAAATCGTGTATCCGGCAGAAGGTATGGACATTCTGTCTCTGAACTGCTGTTGAAACTGCCATAAACCACCCACAAAGTCAAAGATAAGGATTTACCGTTATTTAACATCATCCTTGTCCCCTAAATCACACTGATAAGAGAATTAAGTGATGGCTATAGGTTCTTTGTCCTCTAGCTATTGATTTTTTTAACAGAGAGGCCCAGTGCAATGTTTTTATTGAGCATACTATTTGCTTTAAGCTCAAGAGTGGAAATTGAGCTATTTGGATTGTTTTATTGATTCTGCACTTTGAATTAATGTATCTGATAACAGAGCCTTCTTGTTTAATTTTCATTCACAGTGGAAATGTTTTCAAATGTAGCGACACAAAACATGACACAGATGTTGCTAATAGGAATCTGCAGTATTGGAGTCAGAATGTTTGCCAAGCTGAGGTAAATAACCTCCTTGAAAGGCCATTCCAGCAATTGTTTTATATAGTTAGCGGCAACTGGATCTTTATCCCACTTGTTTTCATGCTTTTAATGCTCTTCTCCACCACAGGCACAAGAACTGAGTATGGTGAATGTATCCCATCTAAATAGTAATGATTGTTCCTTCTTGGCCTCTGTAGACAAAAACACATGACTTGATTTACAGGACATCCATCTATAATAGTAATTGGTATTAATATCAAGTGTAGCAAATCATCTGCTTGTAAAAGAGGCCATTGTTTCACCAACCCTGAAGTATATGTCCCTCTTAGCATATAATGTCCCAGTTTGAACAAAGGCGTGTTTAGCTTAGCGGAAGTTAGTCACTCATTTCAGCATGAAAACACTTATGTCAGTGCCTCTGAGATGGCCAAGTTGCAGCCATTCACATTTAATGATTCAGTTGCTGTTTAGCCCCAAGTTCCCGACCCTGGAGCTATGATAAATGTCAAGCGAAACAATGTCCCGCTAACTAGACATGCCATTGCCAACCAATCATCTTGTTATTGACTGGGAAAGCATAAGGCGCCGTAATGTCACTCTAAATGCTACGTTACGGTGTATCTGTCTGGGTAACCATGTGGGCTGGTTATTCAGTCTGATTCAGTCTTGTTCTTTTGGCTCAGAGCACCACTGTCAGTCTCTACTCTGGATCACCCAACAGGCGTTAGGGCAGATCTCTGACGGTGTCAATACTTTTATTAATCATGGAAATATGGAGTGGAGAAACAACTATTCAATTAGAAATTGTATGATGTATTTTGGCTGGAGAGACTAAAGATAGATGATGTCATATTCTATACAGATTGTAAACCCCCTTGAGGCAAATTTGTGATATGGGGCTTTAAAAATAAACTTGACTTGGCTATAGTCCTATAGTTTTTAAAAGGGTTCTCAGATCTCAAGTACCTCTTCATTGATACAAGTCGTCGTGTTCTAAAAGTTTCATTTGAACTGAATGTTGTTTAGCACTATTTATTGTACAAAACTAGATATTTTAACTGGAGAAATTGTTTGTTTTGGTTTTGTCTTTTTTTTGTTTTTTTTCCCCAGTAGTTTTTGTCAGTTTGCATTTATACTTGTTTGGCAACAGCTAGACGTTTTTAGCAATTTATCCATCACTTTTCGCTATCCATTCCTACGGCTCTGCTCTTCTTGCTTGCGGAGTAGTTTTCATGTACGCAGCATGCAGTGTTCATGTGCTACAACTGACTCTCAACTGAGGGTGGTGGGAGGAAGTGTTTTTTTGTGCAATCATAGCTGATAGTCTATGGCTTATTGTGACAATAAATATACTAAGGGTCAGTCTCACACCAATTTGCGAGCCTATTTGTGTGGTTATTTTCCTCCTAAATACAAATATTTTTTTATCAAATCAAATGAGCTATTCCACAATCTCCCCCAAACTACATACCCCAAGGCAAATGCAGATGTGATGGGTAGAAGTACCCTAGTTGGGAATCACTTGTCTACAGCATAATAAACATACTTGCATCTTTCAGCTGAGCTGATCTGAAGAGATGAAAAATGACCATTGCCAGAGATAGAAGATTCTCACTTGTGCTGAAATGATGAGTTGATTTATAGATTAGTCAACAGAGAGATGGACATTTTTTGTAATCAGTTACAAAAACGCAAAAGTTTCACATCATTGTAGTTTAGTACATTATGTGATGGACACATGTTTTGCTTTCTGATTGTTTTGTAGACTAACTGGTTCACTGAAAAAATATTTGATAGATTGAGAAGTTATTACAAAAAATATTGGCAACCATAGTCACACTACGATCTTAATCATCAATACAACCCCATAAAACTTGGTTTCAAATATTTTGTCTTCATAACATTAAATAATCAACAACTAAAGTTAGTCTTGAAAAAAAAAAACTTTTTTATTTTTTTTAAACCGTTTTTATTTATTAAAAGTTTAACACTCAAATATTCTTAGGACTGTGTGAGTGTGGTTTGATCAGATTTGATTGACAGCGGCCTGACAGCATAAGCAAACAACCCCACAACTGTCATCAGATTTTGATTTAAATGTCGTCAAATCTTGATTGGTGCATGAAAGTAGGGGGACATCACTTCAGACCAGAGAGAAGATCACTGACAAAAACACAAATGCAGGAATCTCTTATGTGAAATAACCAAAATGGTTTGAACTTTTGCAGGAAATAGTGTGGTCATGTAGGACCCCCGTGCTTATAGTAAGCGGATGATGGAGAACATGTTTTTTTGCCTTTTAATATCAGTGATCCTGAATAGTTGGTAACTGACTGTATTTAGCAAGAAATTTTAATTAAGTTGTGTCTCCAGCCACCCTTCCCCCCATTTTGTTATGAGCTCAATGTATCCTTAGCTTAGGCAGTTAATTATCTTAAATAGGTCTCACTTATGGAAACATCAGTGTGCAGGAAAATATTGACTTAGACCAATACTTTCATTCCGTCACTGCCACATTGGTCTCCATTTGTTGTCATTAACCTACAGTACACTATATTGTACTGAGATATCACCCTCCAACTGCTGTTGTTTAGAAATGACATTGTTTATACCGTATTTGTTGAAAGCTGTTCTGTCTGGGTATCATCTCCTTTAGCTTGGCCTTGGATTGATGCGATGACAGCAATTAATGAATTTGATTGTTTAAAATAGCCCTGCCAAGGCCATTAATTTAGTTTAGTGTCATTAGTCACTATCTGTAACATTTGATAACGGACAAAGTTTGACTGGAAACTAGGGGTCAGTGATATGGTTGAAGTCAGTATCTTTGTATTAATAACAATAAGTTTATGATAATGACAAGTTACAACATGGATGCAAATCACACACAAAGTAATACAATTGATGTTCAAAGCTGTGATCTGCTGCTATGCAGGCAAAACTCTTAACAGTAAAGCAGAAACTTGATTTTAAGTTGTTTCCAAATTACCTGGCATTATTTGTTACATTTTGTCAAACAATAATAGTTATATCATCATGAAAGTCATTCAACAATGAAATTAAGGGACAAGTATATCAACCAACCCCAGCCCTGACCCATCCTGCTCTTTGATGAGAGGTATTTATGATAGTTTAGAGCTGTTGGGTGGGACAGTGTCATCCTGCTACCATATATCAATCTCAGAAAAAGCTTTAGGGCCACTTTCCACTTGCCACTAGCCCAGCTGGGTTTTATTTTGGCAAAGGGTCATTCCACTTTGTATACAGACCTCCCAGTTTGTCAGTCTTAGTATAGTGCCTACTGACGAGGGGTTAAGCAGGTGGTAAGATGGTGACACTGACAATAATCCTTGTTCTTTCATTGAAATCTCCTTTTTTAAAACAGAAATCACATAGAAGATAGAATTTGGAAAAAATCTAACTATAGTCAGATTTCTGTTGTAATCAATGTGTTTGGTGTCTCCTAAGTGGGTCCCCTATCAGTTTGCATTGTGACTGCAGCTTGTCCAGTCTAAGCTATTCCGCTGGTCGACAGCTGGTGGCGGTAACGAGCAGAGAAGAGTAGCGATGTGCTTCTAAGGCCTGGATTATACTCCAGAGCGGACGCGTTCGTGCACGGTCGCGGACCTCGCGTACACGGAGCATTTTAAATTATACTTGTTTTTAGAGCCCGCTCGGCAGACGCGTTCGACACATGCGCAGTAGATCGGCGTGTAAATGCGCATGCGCAGTAGA
>JAVQJL010085669.1:0-13983 GCA_036024295.1 Nannoperca obscura
CCGTCGGGACAAATGAATCGAATGAATCCTTTTACCCAAAGAATATATTTGGATGTAACGTCTTTGTAATCACCACAATTGATTAGTAACTGTAATTTAATTACATATTTTTCTTAGGATTGTAACGGATTACAATTACATTTATTTTGTAATTTAATTACGTAACGCCGTTACATGTAACTAGTTACTCCCCAACACTGTCTATAGGCATGTGGGGGTAAACTTGTAGTTCAATAAGAAAGAGACTCAAACTCACTTCTAAGGATGTCTGTGTCTAATTCAAAATGTCTTATTGTGTTTTCTGGGAGCAGAAGAAATCTCCAGTGACATGTGCCTTTGGCTGTGTGTGAGTTCAGTTTGTTACAAAAACTCTGCAATATGATGAGTTTAACCCAGCTGCATCTTGTGGGATAAAACCATCAGGATTTACTTTAAGATTATGTTGTTTTCAGTGTTGGCGAGTTGACTGGGAGTTGACTCCACCGTCCTGACACATGTAACCATTTCCAGATGAAGGTGAGCTTTAGCAACATTAAAAAAAAAAAAATCCTGTTATAATTCCACTGCAAACAGGGCGAATTCCCTCACCAGATGGCACAAGCCAACCACAGAGAGAAGGTGAAACAAAGCATCGATGTGGTGTCAGAATGGAGACCAGTACCCCAAAGCTGCCTCCTCGTTCGTCAACCACATTAAGATTTCTGCTGAAGGAGTGCTGCTGAGAGGAGTTAGCGAGGCTTTTGCCAAGCTATGGCTGCATTCATGTGTCCTGACACCAGCGACACCTAATTTTGATGGGTTCACAGCTAAGGCCACGTTTGTCAGAGACAGCCTGGGGGTTTATTTGGGGACAGATTAGGATGTTAGGGTTTTGTGCAGCGTGCTACTGCAAGGCTGAAAAGTTTGTCCTGACAGTTTAGTGATTTCAATGGTGCGACTGTCCAAATCACTAGATTTCAAGTCAACGCTCTCATGCTGCCTGCGTTGCAGGCGTAAATCCTCTTGTCGTATGATATTACACCGACAGTTCCAATTTTGGGTCAATAAATTTCACTGCTTATTCTCCACTCCTACATTGATGTGTTTTGATTCAGACATGTTCCCATCCAAATGGCCGCAGATACTCTCTTACCACGTCAGTGTCTATTTTATGAGAGGAACATTTTTCCTGTTTTCAGGCAAAGGCTGCCTAGCTGCTATAATTGTGTTGTTTTAGTTTGAAGGAATTTATGGTGAAAATGGAGACACGGAGGAGAAGCTCATTGGTAGTCATGTCACTAACAGTTTTTATTTGTTTTTTCCACTGTGGACTTATTGTAGCTTGTCAAGATGTCCCAAAATGTGTTTTACCATACATTATGCATTGCTTCATTGCTGGCCCGTAGTATATTCACTGATCTGTAAAGAGAGATCATGAAACGTAGCAGCCCTGAATATTATCGTGTTATGTTGAGTGATTTTTATCTAGGCTTTATCCAGCTCATTGCTGTACTGCAACATAATTCCACACTGACCACAGATTAATTTTTTTTTTTTTCTGCACTTTCAGTCTGCTATTCTTTTCTCTCATCGCTTATTTCCTGTGTGGAAGGAGGCACTTCATGTTTGTTTTGGCCCAGGTGGTGTTTTGGCCCAGAACAAAGTGAACTGCTATGGCCGGGAGGGAGCCAGACTCTCATCTTGAGTTCATCCCAACTGCCTCAGCCCACCCCTGGTCACCATTTTCCCCTCCAGCTCTCCTGCTATACTTCCTTCTCTCCTTCTTTTCATCCTTACCTTTACCTCCTTGTCTTTTCCTTGCTCTCTGTGTTTCCCTATAAGTGTCTTCCCAATGACCTGCTGCTGACTTACAGCTGCTCCAGTACAGCTAAACCCTTGGATCTTACCACATTTTTTATGACTTATTAAACACTTCCTGCAAATATGTTTATGCCATTCATCATTAGAGTTAGGTTTGGCACCTCACGACCACATGTAAAGCTCAGCGGCCCCGCAGTGATCTAAGTTTATGAGAAAGCTGTCATATTTAACATGCTTTTTTTTCATTTTATGAATGTTGGGACCCAGGTCCTGCATTAGCTTGTGTTACGCCCACTCTGTTGGTTTCCTTATTGGCGACTGTTGTCTGTGGACTGCAATAACCACAGCCTAGTGTGTTTGAGTGTATGGTAGCTCACCCGGACCAGTTTTGGCTGCTTAACCACCTGTTTGCACAGCGAGTGGCTTTTACTGCTGGTTTCAGAGTATTTATGGACTGCTGATTTTAACTGTTCTATTTTTTATTGTGCCCAGGTTTCCTGTAATTTATTACCACCAATGTGCCACAGAAAAACTCACACCCTAGAGATTTAAGAAGAATATTCTGTGATCAGTTCAAAGACAGTCATGCCAAAATAATGCCTCCTGGAAAGTAACAAGATCCCTGCTAATTAGTTGTTCTATTATTGTAGTTAATGATGTGAGTTTATGGAGTTCATTCAGGTGCAACTTGGCTTAGCTTTATAAATATAATATTTCATGCCTAATTAGCTCTTTTAATTCAACCAAGAATAATTTATGTACTTGCACACATCCAGTCCAACAGTTTTACTGAAAACTTTTAATGTGCACTTTGATACTTCAGCTCGTCACGCCACACTTCTTAATTTTTAAACTTCTATCTCTCCTCTGTCTCACAGAGTCTAGGCTGTGACGAGTATCTCGGATCAGGGAAGGTGATGGACTCGTGCGGCGTGTGTGGAGGCGACAACACAACCTGCAGGCTGGTCTCTGGAGTGTTTAAACACAGTTTATCCAAGATTGGCTACCACAAGATAATGGAGATCCCGGAGGGAGCCACCAAGATCAACGTCACAGAAATGGTGAAGAGCAGAAACTACCTAGGTGGGGAAAAAACGTTGATGCCGCACTCCACAGCACCAGTTCACGCAGCGTTTGCACCCATTTGTAGTTCCACAACAGAGAAACTGAGCTAATCAAAGCAGTGGTCCTCTGGTTTTTAATTCTAGCTACAATTTTACATCTGAGTGAACGTTAAAACAAACTAAACTACCAGAAGTAGTTTACATTTGAACTAGCAGTGAAAATGAGCTGGTTCAGGCTCTGCTCGCAACATATATCCAGCACAGCTTTTCCATGATGTTGATGTATTTAAGATGTCAGTGCTCTGCTCTTTTGCTGCCACAAGTGCTGCCATCTGAAATCTATGTCATCACTTGCTGCGTCTGCTGCCACTGCTGGCGGATAGGATTTGACAAGCCCCACCTCCACCTGTAGGACGTGGGGGGGGGGGGGGAGTGATTACCGTCACTCCGCACTCCCTGCTGTGCTGAGCTTGGTGTTTTCTTTTGGGGAGTGATGAAGTCAGAGCCTACAGACGCCAAATAGCAATGCTGTACATATTTTGCCTTTACATAATAATCCGTTCCACGTGAGCTGGCCGAGTGAACTACATTTGGGGACTGGAACAGTCAAATGAACAAATGGAACAGATATTCTTAGCAGCATGTTAGCAGACTACGTTAATGCTGTTTTGGCATCAATTAGTTTGCCTGAGAAAAGGGCTTTTGTTGCTAAATGACTAACAGCAGTTAGTAATGCTTGAAAAGGAAAGGAGATTGGAAGGGTCTTGAAAAAGCATTTTTGCAGATTTTTATTCAATAACAGGGTACAGTCCAGAAGGCTGAATGCCAGAAATGTCTGCATGTGGAGTCCCAATCATTGGGGCAGTGGTATTGACTGGTATCCCACTTCTGATACTTTCATATTTCATTTTTACAGTTTGCTGTAGTATTTGTATTCTGTCGCAGCTAATTTAGCTGCTTTTCTGAAAATGGAGAGTTTCAGGTTCCATCCAGGTTTACAGTTTCACCCGTTGCAGTCTGCTGCGGAGCTCCACCGTTCGTTCCAGCTCAAAAACACACTTAAAGGACATGGGAATCTCTATCCACCACGTATAGTATTATGTTACAGATTAAAAGTGCGACACCATCGGAAACAAAAGGGTCATGGTAGGAATAATTCAAAGATAAATGTAAGAAATGTCATTTGACAAGTTGACATTAACAGTTCTGCTAGTTCCAGTTGTGGAGGCAGCAGCTGCTTGTAAAATTAATTTGATTTGTCTGCAAAGGCAGATCAGCCAGGTGGCAGTGTCACCTTTTCAGGATTTCTCTTGCGTGCAGTCTATATTACTTCCCACCACTGTGGTGCAGCCTTTCATTGGAGCCTCTGAGTGAAATGCACTACACAGATAATTGGCATCTTTACAGAGGTACAACAGTGTGACACAGTAGTGGGTATTTTTCAGAAGTGACTGTTGGAATGTCAGACATTGTTTAATGAGAGCCATGTCCCAACTCAGCAGTAGGTTTGGAGGAAGAGGGGGACGGCCCTGATCCCCCCCCACAGCCACTTCCCTTGAGGAAAGTGCATAAACACGCTTTCATTAGAGGATCTTACCCCGAAAGCCTCGCCATCCTTTTTAATTAAGGTGAGGAATTTCACCACTCTGTAAAAAAAGAACGAGGAACACTCTCAGGATGGACTCCGTGGCTACCTTTCAAATCCCAACTATTTGGATGTACAAGTATGCTCTGCTTTCTTTAATTTGAACTGAGAGATATGTCCAGCCACATACACATATACACACTTTGACGTACACGTTTTCAAGCACCTTCTGCAACATTCACCCACACAGTCTCACACACACACATACTTTGCTGTTAACATAATTTTGGAACACTTCTGTAAGCAGAAAGCATGCGTGAACAATGACTCCTTTCACTTTCACAATTTAAGAAACATCTGTGAGGATAAAATAAACAGGAATCATCCTAAAAAAATAATGATTTTTTACCAGAAATGTATATAGAGGTTTAAAAATGCAAAGAAGAATATGATTCGAGGGCAGGAATTTAGCAGGAGCCAACTACTGTATCCTCACCATGTCCCCGGTTTTCCCTCAATAGCCCTCTGTTCCACTACTGTGCATCTCTAATGTGCTTTTAGTTGTCCAAACACTCTTTTACAAGCCTGTCTAATGTTACACTTCTAATGCTTTTCTAATGGCCTCTTGTACTTAATCCCTTAAAATCACTGGAAAACATCTTGGGATATTTTGTTACAGGATTTGCATGAAAGATTTGCCAGCACAAACAGATTGTCACGTTTATAAAAGACATTGCTTTGAAAGTGCACGTGAGAGCATTTATTCCGTTAGCTATGATTACTTTTTTGGGTGGAGAAAGTCAGTGTCATAGCTTTTTTTTTTTTTTTACTACAGCTCTCATTATGTCTAAATGTATTTACATTAAACAGTAATTATGTAAAAGAGGTTGTGGCAGTATTTTCCTTTTCGTTTGAGCTCAGGGCCGTCAGTGGTGATCGTGTGGTTGTTCTCTCTGTCCCTTCCAGCTCTCCGAAGCCGATCAGGGCGATCCATCATTAATGGAAACTGGGCTATTGACCGACCAGGGAAGTATGAGGGAGGGGGGACCATGTTCACCTACCGCCGACCCAACGAAATCAGAAGCACAGCTGGGGAGTCCTTTGTTGCTGAAGGGCCCACCAAAGAGATCCTGGACGTATATGTACGTAACAAATCAGACCTCCAGATACTTACAGTAGTGACTCTCCCCTTTTCTTTTATACACACTGACAGGCTTACGTTTGACCTGAGTATCTGAGGTTTGTCATTGCATGATCACTTTTCACAGCACCTATCAGATTTTAGAAGGACACTCTTCAAATATTTGATTATTTATTTATTTTAAAAAGAATGTGTTATTTTCTAATTGTTACTGAGTCTCATCTACTTTGCCTCAGATGATCTTCCAGCAGCCAAACCCTGGTGTTCACTATGAGTACATTCTCCCCTCTGAGAACCCAGTTGACCCTCAGCAACCAAGCCACAGACCAGAAGGTAAATGAGACCCCCGACTCCCTTTGTCTGATTGCTTTTATAGAAAAAACGATTTGTCTAGAAAATAATCAGCAAAATAATTAAATAAACTTAGTTGCAGCCCTACAGCCATCCAGCCAATCAATCGTTGATTCATCCTCACATATCTAATCTCACTTTACCCATCCATTCACCACAGTGACCCTAATCTATTGTTACGTGTCTTCGTGCATCTAAACTCGAGTGTCCATGTCTTAGGGAACGCTGTGAATGGACAGGGTGGCTACGACCATCACAGCAACACTCACCAGGAAAACGTCAATCCAGCAGGCGGGGGGAGGGACCCTCCTCGTCCCCCCGACAACCAGGTTCCCGTCCCACAGCCACCCAGACGCACGAGAGAGTACAACTGGAAACTGGCTGGTGTTACAGAGTGCAGCACCTCCTGTGGTAAAGGTCGGTCCAGCTGTTTATATTTGAGGTTTTTTTGGTTGCAGACACACAGAGAGGCCTGCTTTTGGAGCCAAAGGAAAGTAAACTGGAAATGTTACATTATTATAACATTGAAAGCAACCAAACGTGCATTAGCTCCATTAGGTCACTTTGGCATTTGTCTTGAAATGAACAATTTATGTGTTAAATTATGAGAATTTTATGATCAGTTGACTGTTAGAAAATAAAACTAGTTCTATAGAGCAATTATAAATAAAAAATGAAACACTAAACTTTTTTATTTCCCTTTCCACCTAAAAATAAATAAATAAATAAAAAACTTGACTCAAGTTAACATTTCAAAGAAAACATGCAATTTGTGTTTTTACTGAATATTTTTTCGGATGTTTCAAATGTAGGATTCATTGGTTAAATTAAATATTGACTTTGTGTGCTTTTTTAGGATTCAGAATCTCCATCTTTCACTGTGTCTCCCGGCTGAACCATGTCCAGGTATCAGATGCTTTGTGTGACAGCGGCAGCAGACCGACGCCACAGGAAGAGGCCTGCAACCTGCAGCCCTGCCCAGCCTTGTGAGAGACCACACTCTTCTGTTCTCACGCTGACGAAATTCTGTTTAGTATACACACTACTGTTATATAATGGTGACTAGACACTTTAAAAAGTTGTTGAAAAAAGACCCTTAAACCATCATATCTGCCAGTCAGATCAGGGATTTGATTGTATCTGCTTTCAAACCTTGTTCCATATGATCAAATTGCAATATAATGATCAAAATGTATATATTATACATACATAAACAAATGTAATGTACACTGTCTAGGATACCTTCCTAACACCACGCTGTTCTGATCTTTACCTGAGCAGCTGGGATATTGGAGAGTGGTCAGAATGCAGTAAGACCTGCGGCCTGGGCATGCAGCACCGGCAGGTCCTGTGTCGCCAGGTTTACGCCAACCGCACCCTCAATGTCCACACGAGCCGCTGTCGACACTTGGAGCGGCCCGAAATCACCAGTACGTGCCAGCTGAAGATCTGCAGTGAGTGGCAGATCCGCTCCGAGTGGACCGCTGTGAGTGGCAGCATTCTACCTGTCTGACGTGTCTCTACAGTTACAGCGTACGGCCCAAGGAAGAGAAGAGGTTTAGCAGAGAGTGCTGTGCGTGTTTTAGATATCTAGATTTAGATAGACTGATGATACTGATCAGTATCATAACAGTGTTTATGTTTACAACTTTTATTCAAAGGAATAGTTCAACATTTTGGGAAATACGCTTAGTCTCATAATGTATCCTACAGTAAAAATGAAGCCGGGAGACGGTTAGCTAAGCTCAAGGTGCGGGGGGAGCACACTATATTTCTTTCTTGCAGGTCACAAGGAAGACAGTAATTCTAACTATTCTAACTAAATAAAAAAACTGGAAGGGAGCAGCCCACGAGCAGAATCCAGTCCTTGTAGAGATATACTGGTGCTCTGAATAAAGCTAAAGAGAAATCCAGTCTCTCCAGCAGTGCTTAGCAACATTAACCATGCAGCCTGTGTTTCCATAGTGCTCGGTGCCATGCGGGCTGGGTCAGAGGTCACGAGAGGTACGCTGTGTCAGCAACGTGGGGGACTTTGTTCCCGACGAGGAGTGCAACATGAATCTGCGGCCCATCGATATAGAGAACTGTGACATGGGAACCTGTGCCAAGAGCTGGTTCTACACCGAGTGGGGCAGCAGGGTAGGTGTCAGAGTCAGTGGGAAGCATAGTGACTTTCATTCATTTCAAGAAACAGTGGTAGTTATTGTACAGGTCCGTCTTCATGCAGCCAGCAGCCGTTCAGCTGAAAGCTAGATAATATATAGATCTTTTAGTATAGACTTTGACAGCTTGGATAAAGTTCTTCAGTATCATCTTCAGTAACTGGCAGGTGTTCAAGAGTCATAGAGAATAATAGTGTGACACGGGAAAAGACATACATACATTTGACATGCATGTGTTCCACTTAGAACAAGTGATGGCCCAGTATTTTAGTGTCTTTAAATGGGGAACAACATGACTTGTAAAGAGCGTTTACTCCACAGTGCTCGGCTGAATGTGGGATGGGTGTACGAACCCGGGGAATCCTCTGCATGACCAACCACATCAGCAGCCTCCCTCTGGAGGGCTGTGGCAGCGAGCGACCCGCAGACTCTCAGGTCTGCAACAACGGCCCCTGTGAGAATCGCATTGAGTGGTTCACTGGCCCCTGGAGCCAGGTATGAGGTTGACCCTGGGCTTAAGGGGATGTTGTCTGGAGTAGCTAAATATATGGGATTTTACAGTGGGTTTACATTGAAATGTCAGGGTCTTTGCAGTGTGTAATTGAATCCATGTGGTCTATGACATTGTTCTTATGTGACGCAGTGCTCTGCAGAATGTGGCGCGGGCAGCCAGCAGAGGTCAGTGGTGTGTCTGATGAAGTCGGAAGAAGGTCTCACCATTATGCCACCGTATGAGTGCTCCTCTCTGGATCGGCCCCTCAGCCAGCAGAGCTGCAACCTCAAGGCCTGTGGAGCGAAGTGGTACCACACTGACTGGAGTGCTGTGAGTAAGATATGAAACCCTCTCCCCTTTTGCTGTTTATATGCCCTCAAGTGTGGCGTCTACTTCCTACTCCCCACTTTAACTCTAACTGATTAATGGCCAACAACACTGAGAATTTGGGTTCCTCCCGCTGAAGAAATCACTCAGAAACATTGTTGTACACATTGAGTTTACAGACACGGGAAAGTGGTATTATGTGAACAATTACTGTTTAGCTCATTGACACAGAAGGCCTTTCATCTGTCAGAACAGGATATAGCAAAGAATAATATGCTTACTTTCAAGGTCTCCTCGAGGAAGTCACTTTGCACTGCATTTGAAGTTGTGCATTTCACAAAAGTTACTTTCATTTTCATCACACTCTGTTGTGAATAAAACTGCTATCTCAGAAAAAAGAGGGGAAAATGGATCCTTCATTTGCTTTGTAGTAATATGTATTATGTATGAATGACAAGCTTAAGTATTTCCAACAATCAGAGTTAATAATACAAAACTAATCCACCACATCAGGACCGTGTGGGTTAATCAGATTTGATTCACAGTGACCAATCAACCCACCAACTCTGATTGGTGTACTGATTGGAGCGCCATTTTTTCCAACTGAGCCCTGCCCACAAAGAAAGAAAAAAGAAAAATGCAATCTCTCTGTGAAATAACCAAAACTGTTCTACCTTCAGCAGAAAAGACAGTATTTTATGTAGGATTAGAAAATATGTTTTCAGGTCCTTTAAAGGTTTGGTTTGCAACATTAAAGATGTTTGCAAAGTAGCAGCAGCATCAGCAGCTGCAGACCAACTTTATGGTGGAGTTTTATTAACCTGCTCCTGCTGTCACTGACTCCCGTCCTTCCAGTGTTCAAAAACATGCGAGGGAGGTTTCCGTCTGCGGGAGGTGCGCTGCCTGTCTGACGACATGCAGTCCAGCGAGGGATGCGACGAGCAGCTGAGACCAGCAGAGAAGGAGGACTGCAGCCCAGAGCCCTGCATACCTCGCATAGGTTGGTCATCTCCTGACATGCTCTCTGGAATATTACCGACTTTTCCTGACGATTTTAACATCCCCAGGAACACGAGGGTCCTCATTGTGACCGCAATGTCCAGCTGGGGAACTTCTGGCATGAGGAGTAGATGAGAAATATTGTGTGCCATCTCTGAATGCTTGAAACGGAAACTCCACTTTGAGCAAACTTTAGTCAAGAAGTCTTCTCTCTCGCCCCCCTCAAACACTTTACCCAGGGTTTATAGTCGTGTGTTGTTAGTCAGCTCTCTTGATTAAATAAGGGTCATATATTATTTGCTGGAAGTCAGAAATACGAGATCAACCCTTCTTTTTGTTTCAGACGAGAACTGCAGGGACAAATACTTTAACTGCAACGTGGTGGTCCAGGCTCGCCTCTGTGTGTACGATTACTACAAGACGACGTGCTGTGCCTCGTGTTCACGAGTGGCCCACAGACAGTCGGTTCATCGGGGCCGCAGCTAGCGCTCTCTGCTGGGGGCCCCCTCGACTCCAGGCTGGGCCGGACTCAGTACCCGCTGCAGCCACTCTGGACCGGCTGGACCTTGGCTAAAATTAACACTTTTTTTTTTTTTGACTGCCAAGGATGGAAACCGAAGAAGTGACATTTCTCGATTAATTTGGAGACAAGTGTTGGGAGAAAGGAATACCTGAGAATAGTACAGGACAGGGATCCTCTCACTGGATAAACAGAGCGCTGGTGGGGCGAGGGAGAGCAGCAGCAAACCGAGGAACCCTCAAAAAACATTCTGGATTTTAACCACAACGTTTAATATAAAGAATCCATCCAGTTTTTTTGTTTAAAGGGGAGCGGCTTGCAGCTGTCTTTTACCAATACTGGCTCTTGTGGATTACATGATATGAAGAGGAGAGCAACTGTAAACTGTTTAAGGTGGACTATATATAGAAAATATATGTTTTAATATGGTTCTTTACACTACGATGCTCAGATATATGGCATGGGGTCATATGAAGTCGACGCTGTCTCACCTATAATCAACTATTTAACACCCACTTTGTTGACCAAAGATATGTAACCTCATCAAACTGAAGACAGTGACAAATTAACACATTTTCCTAAGAAACAAATACTGTGCATGAAACCCTCCGAGGTGCTGATGGCGCATCCTCCGCGCAGCATGGAACCACGAGACAAATGTCACAATTTGAATTCTTTGTGGCATAGATGAGGTCTGATCCCTTTTTCTCCCGCCTACACAGCCATCAGGTGTAAATGCAGCCTGTGTAATATGTATGTACATATGTATGTATGACAGAGTGAATGACAGAGGTCTTTTTTTTAAGGGTTCTCAGACGGTCCTCCCAGCAACTGAAGAGAAAAAAAGCCCTCTTTATTTATTTGCCCCCCCCAGGGAGGACACTGGTTTATCGGCCACCGACGGCCCCTTTTTAGCTGCGGGAATAAAACCTTTTTTTCAGCCTCTCCACCAATCACAGCCTCCGAACTGAATGTCGGCATTCCACAACCCGCTGGATGGTAGAAGCAGATGGTCAACAACACTAATGTAATTTTGGAGAGGTGAAACAAACTGTAATACAAACAACTATTTTTTTTTTTTCTGTGGAAGATTATCATTCCACAATTGTACAATTCCTGATAAATCATCAATTATAAATACATTGAATTATCTGTGAAATATTATAATTCGATTGTAAAGATAAATCACGACAGTATTTTGTCTGGTATGGTATATGGTTTACATTTCTAAACCAGCCTTTTCACCCCGTTTATCAGTTTCAAACTAAACTTGCTCACCGTACCTCTCAAATGTTTTTGTATTATATGTTACCAGTTCCCTCCACGCACTATAAACTTACCTCTGATCCATAAGTACTGTATGTGTATCAATGTTTAAGTTCAAGATGACTCAAGTTTGCAATGAACTAAAATAAAAACAACAAACCCAGCCTGAATGTGCCAACACGATGGCATGATTCTTGATTTCCCCAAAAACAATCAAGAAGGCTGGAAGTAAAATACCACAATTATTCAGTATTCAGTATACAGTCTGCAACTAATAAAACATCTGTATTTACCTTATTTTACAAGTGTTCAACAGTTGGTTTTTATGAGGTGTTCTTGAAATAAACAAAATAACTCATGATTTGTACATTTTACAGCATCCTTTCATGGTGAGATTCCTAAGCGGATTCAGTTTTACATCACGAGGATGAGGAAATAAAAAATCTCTGATTGAAGTCATCCATCTATAGGACAAAGACGGTATTACAACAAAACAGATACCCAGGAGAAGTTCCACCTCCCATTATGATACACGCTGCTCGTCTTCAGGAAGAACTGCTGGAGGAAGAACTACTCTCGTTACTGTTTGGTTCACAGAAAATGAAGCACCGTGTGCTTGTGAACACTCAGCAGTTCCACTGGAGCTTCTGCGGGTTAACTGTCTTCTGTATTTAGTTGTCAGAAGAGCAGAACTGTACAGAATCCTCCACCACAACCTGAAACCGTCCGTGTTCAGAGTTCAGACTCTTCTGCCCTCATCCTGAACGTGTTCCGGCAGCTCAGCCTCTTTTAGCTCGGCTCTCACTTCCGCACAGAAGTTCTCTCCATTATCGATGACACAACAGTATTGGACGAACGGGATTGTGTTTTCTTCTTCTGTCTGGAGACTTTGACTGTTACAACAATAGCTACTTACTGGAAGTCTTTGTGTTCTCACCTCAGGGTGCACGGCGATGCCCAGCAGGTGTCCCAGGCCGTGGGGCATGAAAACAGAGCACATGTGGACCTTCAACATGTCCTCCACGCCGCCAGTGCATATCAGTCCATTTCACACCTTCAATACAAACAGCTTTGTTAATGAAGAACAGAGAGGTGCGTTTTATTCCATTAATGACAACATCCTTTTTATCCCTGAGATTTGGGAGGTGTGTGTGTGTGTGTGTGTGTGTGTCAGCTCCTCTGCAACCTGCGACATTTACACGCATCTTTGGGGAGCATCAATTCAGTGTCGGTCAGAAATGAAACAAGTAAACATTCACTTACACAGCCTCACGTTCAGCAACACTATGTAAAACAGTGTTTAGGAGCATATTAGACCTGAAGTATTCTGACTGCTGATCGTACCATTTCCCATTGATTTGTTTTAGGAAAGCAGTAGCTGCACCTTAGATGGCTGGATACTGGGGAGTACTAAGCATTTCTACAATAATAGAAACAAATAAATAACACAAGCACGGCTGCAACTAAAGATTACTTTCATTATTGATTTATTTTATTTTTAAGGATGAATCGTTTTGCCTATAAAACATTTTAAAAAAATGAAAAATGCTCATCACAATTTCCCAGAGCTCAACGTGACGTCTTGAAATGTTTATTTTTTGTCCGACCAACAGTCCAAAACCCAAAGACTCTTCATTTACTGTCAGAAATGAGCAAAAAAGCTGCAAATCTTCCCTTTTAAGAAGCAGAAAGATGAAATCTTTCACATTTTTGCTTGAAAAATGACAGAAACGATTAGTTGATTATCAAAAAAGTTGACAATTCATTTAGTTTCAATCGATTAATCGATTGCAGCTCTAAACACAAGCCAGTGGTAACCAATAGCAACACTAATGCAGTGGCGAAAAGTAGCTACGATGGTTAGTTATGAAGCGCGCACACACACACACACAAACCAGCCTGTATAGATGATTTTACCAACAATGTGTTGGATTGTTAAATTACTTAAGCTATTGTAGTGGAATAAAATAAGCATATCATTTAGTTATAGATTGATCCTGCTAACGTACGTTCTCTACCAACACAGTGTTGGAGGGCCCACTCTCTCTATGCAGTATATTTATGACCCTGCACTAATGAAAGAAGCAAAAAAAAAAAAAGAAGTCCATTAAAAGAGAGCCATGTGAGCTCTGCAGAGAAAAGAGGGGCGGGGGCGGGGGGGTCAGTCAAGTCTTTCTCCCCAGGAGGTGTGCCTGAAAAGCATTCCTCCTTATTTCAAATAATGTCAATTCATCTGGAGGGTGCAAACTCTAATGCCAAGGACAACCAGGTGAGC
>JAVQJL010085670.1:0-12306 GCA_036024295.1 Nannoperca obscura
TCTTGACTCTATTTTCTATTCATTTCACAACGTATGGTGGTGAATAAGTGTGACTTTTCATGGAAAACACAAAATTGTTTGGGTGACCCCAAACTTTTGAACGGTAGTGTATATAGAAAGAATCTTTAAAAAAAGGTATGTCGAAAGTCAAACCACAGCAATAAAAATGGCCAGATTTGGTTTAGTTGGTCAAAAATGGCTAAATTTACACTTAATTGGCCCACGTCAGATTTAGATATGCAGGGAACACCCTGCTGCACTGCCAGCCAGTTTGGCTAGAAGGTTTTCAATTTCCGGTGCATCTGTCCATCCATCCTCCCGGCCAAAAGCAGTTATTAGCAGCTAATATAAATTCTCTTTCATTCTATCATGCACACACACAAGTCAAGAGCCACATAACTCTAGCATTATGCCTATTCAAAAAGGACTCTAACACATGCAGAGACATATCTCAATAAGGTAGCAATACGAGGGGCAGAAAGGTCTTCAAACAACATCTCAGCACTTCCTGTCACGGACTGAATCAGGAAGATCGGCTTGTTAGGAAGCTTTGCTATAAATGTGGGTCACTGCTGTGTCACAACACAGAAAGTATTAGTTGGTTTAGTTGGTTCACAACACGGATTTAGTCTGGTGCGTGTTCATACTGGCTGACAGGTAACTTGTTGATTGGTTTCTTTGTCCAATATAGATTCCTGGGGATACTGGGCTGCCAGGAAAAATCTAATAGATGCTGTACTGCTGATCAATGACATTTGGAATAATAAAAAGGTAAAATAACACCTGCACCAAACTGTGTAAATAAAGTGCCAGACCAAAGAGTTTTCCTTGTATCAGTTCAAACTTTTTCCAAGTTTCTATTTGTTCTACAGACAAACATCGGACTTTGAGTTGAATTGCATAACTTTGCTTGTATTTACGTCAAACAATGTTGTACCTGTCCACCCCGTGTACGTCAGCATGCGTCAAGTGCTTTCTGGGAGATGTTGGTGTGAGTCAATTTGCTGAAAACAATAGAGCCCATAACAATGATGAGTCATGCAGCTGGAATAATACATTTACTACAGTATACAGGCAAATCTGTGCATAAGCTTTTTTTGAGCATGCAGTGAAATGAATCACCCTGGTGTCTATTGTATGGCCAACAGCATGTCTACAAAATGAAATGTTAAGGAGCTCACAACCTGCCTTAAGGCAGATGTCTAGCAGTACAAGAGAACTTATGTAATTGGCTTTGTTTTGACCGTGGTTCCAACACCATATTCTGCTATTAAACTCAGAGCTGTCAGTCAAACCCTGGCTGTAATAAGCCTAACCACTGATTCAAATGCCCAGCTTACCTTTAACAATGGCTGGTTCTTTCCCCCCCCCTTACTGCATAGGTAACACGTTTTGTAATAAATCGTAAGGGGAATGAATTATGCTTTTTACCCACAGTGTTCCTGTGCAGCATGTGGAAGATTTGTTGTCAGTATAGTAGGGATGTAAACAGATACTTGATCCCATACATTCATCACACACACAAGCAAATTCACAGAGGGACTGCGTGGCCGCTAAACCTGTACAAATAAGACAAAAACAACCGTGTAATTCTCAAAGCAGCAACAAAGGGTGAAATGCACTCCTAACTACGCTGCCAAGTAAACTGTATCTTGGTGCTCCGTTTCGCGTATTTAAATGAGGTAGAATATGCATACATTTAATGCAAAATTGGCCCTTTCTATGCAGACAAGCATGACGGATAGTCAGAGTCTTCGTGTGGTAATATCTTGCAGTGGAAAATCTGTGCTCTTGCTCATTCATGCATATTTAACTCAAGTCCATTTTGATGCACATGGTTGACCACTGTATTAGTTACATATATACTTCATGTATAAACTATGTGGATTGGTAACATGATTTCCTGGAACATGTCATTATTTCTCCATGTTATGATTAGTCTAATAAATGTTGCTCTTTCTGTAAAACCTTTGACCATGAACAAGATATATTTTCCTGTATTTCTCTACTATTAGTCATCATCCTGTGAAACTTTTCTAAAGAAAGTAAGAAAAGTTGACTTTGTTTAGCAGCACAGCTGAACATAAGACATCGATGTGGTTTTCTGTCTGGATGATTCACAGAGGAGAGCAATGGATTCTTCTACTTTTTAAAGGTACGGTAATGCAGCCACTACACTCACAGGTGGTGGGGCTGTTGTGCTACAGATGACCCTCAGCAGGTAGACTGTCAGTCCGCCCATTTCTACCCCTTGAACACGTCAACAAAACCTCGTCCCCTGCTGATCAGCTCAATCTCGTGCATTCTCATTCCGCCTGTCTCCATCTTGCCTCTTTTCCTTCCCTGTCACACTGTCTGTTCCTCCCCTTTGTACTCTTTGCAGTTTTACCCAAAACCCTGCAAACAGTTTCCTCTTCGTTCTATGCCTGTGTTGGAGCTCTGTGTCCTGATTCAAAGAGCAGAGTGCATCTGCAGCCAAGGTGAGACACAGTCAAATAAACTCAGTGTTCCTTCTATAGGCATATACCAAAGGCTGTATCTTGGTAGCATATAATGTTATAGTTTCAGATACACAAACTGTACACACTGTGCTTGGAATGAAGAGAGAAAGATAAAGAACTGGAGAGAGTAGGTTAAATATCCAAACCAACCAGAGATATTCATTATCTGTAGAAATGGTGCAGTGAGACTGCACCAGGGTGAAAATGCATTTTCCCTGAACTATTCTCAGAGCCAGGTAAAACAAACAATAGAAAACCACTGCTTGCATCTTGACCCAGGAGTGAGAAAAACGTTAGGGCTTGTTTTTTATGCACCTTAATGTTTATTCACCTTAAAATGGCTGTACTCGGCCTTGCCGGATTCACTGCTGACAGGCTTGGTCTCAGACCTGGGCTTGAGGACTTGGCGCAGCGGACTGGAGATTGGCAGGCCTGTCACACTGATCCCATCTGAAAAGACACCATGGCATCACAGTCAGCAAAAAACAAATACATTTAGATTTATAAATATATACTTTCATTAAACAGACAAACAGAGCAGTCTCACATTGTTATATATCAACAGTCTGATGCATTACAATGTTTTAAAGGAGTTATTTTGTGATGTTTTAAATATGTTTTCATTGTATTCACGTTCCCTCATCTATCTCTTGTTTAGTTAGTGATTTCCTACATTTCCCAAAAGGGCCATGTTCCTCACAATTACTTACCATGAAACAGGCCCAGACTT
Organism: Nannoperca obscura; assembly: GCA_036024295.1. NCBI lineage: Eukaryota > Metazoa > Chordata > Actinopteri > Centrarchiformes > Percichthyidae > Nannoperca > Nannoperca obscura. Next base: position 3,232 of record JAVQJL010085670.1, read on the forward strand.
GTTGTTTTTGATCAAATGTAAGAACAAAGTATAATAGTATAATTATTTCCTGTTTGCATGAATTGATTACTCAGCCTGGGCATTAAGGCCCGCCCAAAGCCATTTGATTGACAGCTTGGCCCTACAAGGGAAAAACTAAAACTAAAACAAAAGGGAAAAGAAAAAGGAAAAAGAAAAAAGAAAAAGGAAAAGAAAAAAGAATAAGGGAAAAGCACAAGTAAAAGGGAAAAGCAAAAGCAAAACGAAAAAGAAAGGGATAATTTATATTTATTCTTTTATTTATTTTTATTTATATTTCCACATTTATTGTCTTATTCTTTTACAAATGTATTCTTTTGTTGTTGCACTCCTATCGCTCCATATGTTTGTACCCCTTCAAAACACCAAAATCTCCCACTCTCTAATTTACAGTAGTAATTTAAAATTATTTCATTAAAATCATTTGTTTATTGTGTTATTATGTGAGGTTATAGGTTATGTTAAAATACCTGTTTAGGACAGGAAAACCCACAGCGTAGGAGCCAAGGAGCTAATATATCAGAGTTTAGGGTTAGCTGCTCTGCCCTGCGCTTTATTTGGTTTAGGGAAGTTTACACCAGCCAAAATTAAGTTTGACAAAATCTTCAGTTAATCCTCATCCTCAAATCCTTTTCTCTTGGAAAAGTGAAGTATACCATTTGAAAATATAGAAAAATCTAAAGGGTTAATCATGACGCTGACTTTTTTCTGAGACATGCAGCTTTAGCACATTTAAGGACCTTTTTACGGACTTCTTGTTATAAAAACAAGTCAGGTGAAGACAGTTTTCAACAAACTCGTGAACTTGTTGTTTTAACAATAGCTTGTGGTAGCTAGCTAAAGCTAGCTGATCAAATTTGCTAGTGTCTACATTTCTGCTGACAGAATCTAAGGTCGTTGGCTAGAAGAAGTCTGCTTTCGTTTACTTTTGTGTAAAACCAAGATTGTTTCAAAAGCAATAATTATTTTGCATGATAAACCTGCCACCATTATTATTGTACAATACATTTGTGCCATGCAAGGATGGAAAGCTTGACAGGAATAGCAACAGTAACTAACGGCTTAGCAAACGTTCAATTGCAAATTTATTAGCTACACTTATCCGAAACTAATGTACTCCAGCTCTTATGTTTAGAGAGGTGTTAATTCACCTTTACCATCATTTTCCAGGCTGTAGTTTGTGGCATTGTATTGCATTATACTGAGAGGTGTTCCTAATATTTTCTCTACCCTAACTGATATAAATACACTTACAGACCATATATATAGTCAAATGTAGGCCTACTTGATTATTTTTTAATACATCGCACTGTATCTCAATAAACTGTGGTCATTTTGTCTTGTTAGGAAGCAAATATACTTATTTCTCACTTATGGTACAGTAATTGCACTAAATGTTTTTAATATTTTAAAAGATCTGCAATCTGAGATAATAGGGTTCATGGTGCTACTATAAGGAAGTGAAGAATAATGAATTATTTTATATTTGTGACCTTGAGAGAAGAAGAGTGGACACAGGAGCAGCTGCACTATCAGCAGCTGCACTATCAGCAGCTGTGTTAGGCACCACCACAGGGGCTGCTGCTTTCATCCCACTCAGACAATACTCAAAAATGACGCCCAGAGCCCACGCTCTGACGTCAAAGGAATCAGATTGCTCTCTGACGTCAGTGGAATGCAAAGCCCTGCAATTTCCCCTAAGAGAGGGGAAATTAGTGGTTTATGCAGAAGCTGAGGCTATTGGGTTCACGATAGACCGACATATTCACAGACTATCAAACCCTTTAACAACAGCATGCAAGATTAGTAAAATAGAACCAGTCAGAAGAGTATTTCTGTTAATAATGAAAAGACAGAGCAACAGACTTAATTTAATGCTGTGAAAATGTGAATTATGCCAAATTTACCATGACAACAGGTAAACATAGGAGGTGTTGAGTTTGAATTGACATCAAACAGAGGAACAGCAAATAATACAGAACACTAGAGCGGTTCATAAAACAGGGAGACGTCTCAGTAAAATAATCAACCTTACAAAAGGAGAGTTAGAGTTATTAGTGCCTAATAAAAGAAAATTAAGAAAACCAACAATTACACTGTGAGACTTGTGTCCTAAATTTCTGACACTGCCAGAATTATGGAGTAGGCCATCTTCAGTCAGCCCAGCTCTAAACTGTCCTTGGTAGACATGTCTCACAGTAAGATCTAGAGCCAACGTTTTTGATTAACAAACCCAAAATTACACCACATTTCCTTCATATTTGTCAACTTTTGTCTGGGACAGCTTGTGTCTTTACTGTGTACAACTTGTCCTTAGCGATTGCTGTCACTGGTCTGGTGAGAACCATCTCCTCTTGTTATTGCCTCATTCTCCATATCCTGCTGTTAAACAGATTAGATCTGGACATAGACTTGGAGTGGCAAAAAAGAAAAGGACCAAAAATAGAGATAATGCTTTTAGACTTTATGAACTGCACCCTTCATTATTGTACGCAGTGTGTTCCAGGAGGTACACATGACTTGATGCGTCCTGTGGCACGGAGACTGTATGAGTAATGGGTGGCGTGATTGATGATGGCATTGCTCACAATAATCCCCTCCTTTACACGCTCCTTCAATCAGTATCGGTCAAGTTTTCTGTCTAACGACCTCGGCTAGAATCGGGTGAACTCAGCATTTCTATCATCGGCCACCATGCTGCCTGAGTTCAGGTAGAACAGCAAAGATTGGGAGTCACATTATTACCACAGATCTGAAGGCTCATGAGATACTGTTGATCTCTGCAGTGTCAACTGTACTCACATTTACAGCCCGTCTTTTCTGGAAGATAATTTTATCTAATAAATATGGAAAATGTGACTTATTACAGTGTAAACGTAAACTGATTTGTATTTTCCATTCTCATGATTGTCTCCCATGAACAGGATATTGAACAGAGTTTTTATATTTACACTGTAACACTAAACACTGCTTGACCGGAGCCTCATTTAACACAATTATCAACTGAAGATGGACAATCAAACTTCTCATAACTGTGAGTAAAACCACTTTGACAGATGCTGTAGTTTATTTCTGGACATCAAATAGACCATCAATCCAATTCAAACAATAAGAAAAGACGATACAAACTTACAGTGCCTCATTCAAAACCATACTGTTATTCTGAGGTGACACGCAACACTGGAACTGTAAGAACATCATTACGCTTCTAATGGACTTACAGAGAGGGGGAGAGGAATGAGGCAACATGATGAGCAGAAATCTGTAATATATAGAGATCTGAACAAATGATTACCGTCATTACAGAAAGCCATTCTAGTCGATCTGGACGCTCCAATAAAGTCAGAAGGAAACAACTGCTTTGTTTTAACAGCAGTAACAAATGTCTGGCATGCAGAGATTCATCTGGTGATTAACTTGAGTCAACTACACAACAGCTATTCATTTTCTTCCACAAGCTTTTTCATTTTACAGCCACCAATGGATTGTATTGTTCAATAACATACATGCCTCAGTACTTCCACACATAATCTGAGACCATTTCCAGCACCAAAATCACTGTTAAGAAGTCACCATTGTGGTTTTTGTTAAGTGTCCTGCTGAGAGATCACCTGTCAAACTGTGTGTCTGTGTGTGTGGTCTTTTTCCGTTAATTATGTTTACTTAGATTTAGATAAGCTGCTTATCTTTGTTCAGCAATGGTGGCTATCACAACAAACATGTACAGATAAAATCCAGATGTGATGTAGTACCCTTTGGAAACACTTAACCACATATGTGTCCGTTAACTACTGTTCATGCAAATCAGGCTCAGTCCTGCAACACGGATGACCTCAATGGATGGACAACGTGTGAGACAAATGTTTTATCATCTTTACCGGCTCTCATTCAAGCCACTCCCTCACCCACAGAGATCATTCAGTGAACTGATCAGGGATCAGATAAATGCTACAACTGCTCTGTGCACCTTCTGTATGAGCGTTTTCTCCTGTTGTTCTAATGAGATAGTGAGAACAATGGCATATCTCAGTGTAATTTCAGCTGCCATGATCACAGAATGCTGGTTCGTACTATGTGTTGTCTGAAATGCAAAGTATTGTATTGTATAGTATCTTGTATATTTAGTTTTAAACAGTCTGGTATAACGCCAAACATTTTCAGAGGGTCTCTCCTGGAAGATATTTATTTAAAAAAAAAATAGACCTTGAAAAATAATTTCAAACTGTGGGCCTTTTCTCACCTCTGCAAAGCTGGCCAATCACAGTGTGAAGTGAGTGTGAAGGTCGGATTATCGGTTTCGGAAAGTTAAGGCCTTTAAGTTTAATGCTGTGTTCACATCATCTCCACCATCAATGTAGGATTGATGGTAGAGATGGGAAAAATTGGCATGTCAACAACATGCAAGCGTTGTATCATTACAGAGTAGCTGTGTGAGGGTTAAAATACTGAGGATTTTGTTTCCAGGCACTTCCATTTGAGTAAGTTCCAATTCGGGTATATTGGAGCTTTTAGAAACATCAGAATTTCCCTCGTAACTATATTTGTATATATTTATATTCGTAACTACTACTTGGAAGATGACCACCTCACGAGTTGGTTTAAGCATCTGTGTCTGCATCTAATGCAACTTAGTCTTTAAATGTAGCTTTTTGATCCATCCACTCACACAAAAATGGGGTCTTTCATCTTAAACAAGACCTTTCAAGAAATGGGTATAAATTGAATAACAGCTGTGTTGTATCACTTGACAAAACAGAAATCTAACATGAACATGGCACAGGTTATTACTTAAAAAAATGTTCTTGGGGGCTAAGCCTGCTGGTGTAAGTTGAAGTTTAATTCATTTAAAACTAACTACACAAGTAGGACAGCAGTGCATTCTCTCACTGGTGGACAGAGTGAGGACAGTAAGACAGCACCTTCCCTGTTCCTTCTGAATGCATCTCTCTCCGTTGTTAGCATAATGTGTTTCTTGTGTTACTGTCGTACAAGGTGCAGTCTTCAAAGACAACCACAACATTAATGTAGGCGGTAGCACTGTCATTAGGTACAACACTCAGACCATTTAACACGATAAAGCTTGCATGAAGTCAAGGTCCATTAGTCCTCAGTGATGACATCACTCCCGCCTGATCCTAAGTTATGGTGTCGTGGTCTCGAGTAGGACTCAAAGTGAGGGATAAACTCGTCTGAGGATAAATCAATGTGGCCCGACCTGTTTTGAATGTTCCCTCTGCGCCGTTTTCTGTGGCCTTGTCTGATTTGCCCCTTCTGCCTCAGCTGAAGCACAAAGGACATCGAGTGCAGCACTGCCAGGCAACATCACAGTTAAGGCTGACGGATTGACTGTCTCTACAATGTGCATATAAATTCAGGCTAATAAATAGCACATAATTAGTGAAAAATTCCACTGATGAAACGTAATATCACTCAACATTCAGGCAGTTCAGGTACAAAATAATGCAGTACAGCATGACAGGCAGTAAAAGCTATAACTTTGCTGCTAGACATCTGATCTTACGCTCATATTTAATTTAGAATGCTGATGTTAACACAATATACCAGCAGCATCAGAGACACACACTACCCACAAGCTGTGAGCCATCACTTATCCTCAAGCTTTGGAGCTGGAAAAAGAGAAGGTGTGAAAGAGAAACCGAGAGACAGAAAAAGAGTGTGTATGTAGATCTTCTCACCTGGGAAAAGTGGAAAAATTCATATTCATATTCACAATCGTAGTCAGACTTTCCATGTTGGATTGGGAGAAAATTATGTTATGTTATTACAGTTGTTATTAATTTCAGTACTGATTCTTTTGACCTACCCAGTGCAAGGACAATGAATATTTATAATTTATATAATATATTTCAATTAAATAGGTCTGAAACAAAAGGGCAAAGATCGTAAAGGTTAATTTTCAAATCTTAATATCTTATTCAAATTTGACTTGTTTTATAATTGCTGTAAACAGAGAAGGTTAGAACAAGAGTGGGTCATTTGATATCAATATTTAGTGCAGTTTTCATGTCTAGCTTATATTATCTTAGTTTAGTATAAAGACTGGAAGTAGGGGAAACAACCAACCTGGCTCTGTCCAAAGTAAAGTTTGAAAAAAATCTGCCTATACCAACACGTCTACATTTAGCTATTTAACTGGTTATGTGCTAAACTAATCCCCTGCTGGTTCTAGCTTCATATTTTCATATATAGACATGGGAGAGGTATAGATTCTCTAATCTAACTTTGACAAGAAAGCAAATAAGCAAATTTCCCTAAATGCTGAACTATCCCTTTAAGAACATACTTTTTACAATTTGTCTTTTACAAAATACTTTTTCCTTTACCCTGACATTTTTCCCCTGAAGCCAAAAGCTATATTTCACCTTTAACAGCATCCACTGTTAGCATCTGCGAAAAATAAATGTTTTGTGGTTTATGCTAGACGATGAGCAAACTTTCTAGTGAGTCATCCACTAATCGCAGGGTTGGTGGCTCTTCTTATCCATGTGTCAATGTGACCTTGAACAAGACACCAAACCCAAAAATGTCTTCTGGTGGTCAGACCAAGCACATTGTACCCTTGCATTGTTGCTCAGTGCCATTGGTATGCGAATTTGTGTTAATGGTTGAATTGGAGACAGACTGTAAAGCAGTGAGCACTTTAGATAAAAGTGCTATATAAATGCAGATCATTTAATATCCATTTAAAGAAGTGGATCATAAAAAATCCACCAAATGGAACAGAGATGGACAAAAAGTATTTGTTTGGCAAGGGTTTACTTTATAAAGTTTATTCTGTATTTTTAAACCTGGGCCCTATATTTACATATTTTGAGGTGTAAATGACAAAAAAAAGTTCCTCAGCCAGCAGCCGTACAAGCCGCAACGGTTGCCACATAATCCTTTGGGGCAATTGTGCCCATCAAAGTCAAAGTGCGTTAAAAGTGCTTGTTGAAAATATGCTCATCAGTTTTTTGCTGAGAATTAGATGAAAACATCGATACCACTTTCCTGTCTGCATGCCAAATATAAAGCTAGAACCAGGTTCAGCACACAAACAGGAAGCAGGGACAAACAGCTACTTCATTTAACTTACCTGATGTTTCTGAGAAATAGTTCCAGCATGTAACTTCCTATAAACCCACCACTGGTCATTTTCACATTTTTGAGTATGTAGGGATTAAACAAACATGGTACAATGTGTTAATTGGTGAACTTTAGAGGTGCTGGAAGGTGTATTTCTTGTAATTTTGATTTAGCCTTGCTAGCCGTTTCCTTTGGCTTACAGTCTTTATGCATATAGAGACAATGAGATGCTGTGTGTGAGGCTGTTTTGGGTGCTTTGCTTTTGAGTCTCAAGCTGAATACTTTTGAGAACCCCTGATCGAGCTAATCAAGCTAAAACGTGTATTTCCCAAAATGTCAAATACAGCTGGTACAGCTGCAATTACAACTGTACCTAGTTGTACCTCTAGGTACCTCTTAGTTACTTCTAACAAGGTCCCTTTTACCTAAAGTTACAATGTTGCAGCATTAAAATGTATATGAGACCATATGTATTACTAAGCAATAAAATGTTGAACATTTGTTGAACGCATCAGTTGTAGTTCCAACAATCCAGATCCCCCAGTTTAATTAACAAAGATGTCAGAAGTTTGTAATCTTTCAGGAGCACAGACTGAAAATAAAGCAAAACAACTGGCTTCATGTAAAGTTCATCCATATAGGTATTAGAATGGCAAATAGCATTAAATGTGTTTAGTAGAAACTGCATCCCATAAGGTCACCATAATTACTGAATTCAGAGCTGCTGTTTAGACAGAACCATGTCTTATCTGTTTAATTCAGGGCCCCAATTATTGCTCAGCTAATTAAAACATTGAAACAGTATCGCTCTAATAACCTCATAAGGAGAGTGGCACTGGGGCTGAGATAAATATGAAGCGACGTATGTATTTACTTTTACTTTCTCAGTCATCGGAATCCACACGCATACACACACAAAAAGACACAAAGTAAAGTCTCTGTGGTGCAGGAGCAGGCCCACATTGATCCATCATTAATATTTATCTGCACATGGAGACAGGAAAGAAAGGAGGCTGAGCATTAACTATGAGAAAGACTGGAGAAGCAACACAATGAATGAGCTTCGAGGTAGGCGAGAAAGTCAGACTTTTTTTATTTTATTTTTTACCAAGAATAAAAATTAGAACAGAGGAAATCAGAAAGTTGAAGTGAGGAAGCCAGAAGCTAGGAGAGAAATGGATGTGTAAAGACCGTGAGACCTTTATCCTATTATTGGTGAATCCTAAATACGGTCGCCAGAATCCCAGTCCCAAAGAGTGATCCATGCACAGCACATTAACACTCATTTCTGCATCCAACATGTGCAAAGATGGTATAACAATTTTACTACAATCCACTTCAAGACAAATCAAGGAAAAGCATTTGCCTACATAAGGAAGATGCACTTTAAGGCTAGTTAAATAAACACATCATTGCAGTCTAATACAACAGCCATTTTTTGTTTTAGAGTGTTGATTCAACATTATGCTCATGAAGGCACAGCACAGCACTAGTCTGTGGTGCTGTTGCATGCATTACACTACAAGGTGTTTCTAATATTCTGTCCACAACATCAATATCTACCAGGCTATATTTATGGGTTAGCCAATAATCTATGAATTTATGTCCCCATATCAATAAATATATGGACAAGCCAATATCTTCCAAAATGCTACACAAGTTTATTTGATTGTTTATTTGTCACTTTGACTGATAACTCAATACATTGTCCAGAGGAGCAATATGTGCAAACTTACCTTAAAATGGGTTAAAGTAGGAGTCAACATAAAATAACATGTAATAAAGTAAACAACCAGTTAACACGACTAGCCTGTGTTGTAGTTTGAACCCATTTAGATTTACAGTTTTTATATCTAATATACACTACCGTTCAAAAGTTTGGGGTCACCCAAACAATTTTGTGTTTTCCATGAAAAGTCACACTTATTCACCACCATACGTTGTGAAATGAATAGAAAATAGAGTCAAGAC
>JAVQJL010085678.1:0-12038 GCA_036024295.1 Nannoperca obscura
CGGCTATCAGAATCCCAGGTGGAGAACAACTTTGTTTACCTGTAGCACTGTAGCATTATTACATTTTCAATAACTTTATGGAGCAGTGTAACTGTATCAAAAAGCAATTTCCCTTCTGGGATTAATAAAGTATTTCTGATTAGCTGTTAGTAGAGGAGAGACTGATCGATCCCTGCTCCCTGCCTAATGCTATGTTGCTATGTACAGTGTCAATATTTGGCTGCATTTGGCCCATATAGCATAGCCACCACAAAGTTTTTAGCACATGACAGCTGCCAATGAGAGGTGCTGGATTTAAATGGTGTATTTCCATGGGATGTTGTAGATGTCATTTCAGATACAACAATGGCCACTTTTCATTTCACTTTTTCATTGTCTTCATCAGTCCAACTAAATGTAATACAATATAACTTTTAAAATGGTAATGCCTGTACAAAACCACAAGTGTGCAAGTTTGTTCTGGACTAATCAACTTTCCTTAACTGCCCCGTGACCAAATATCTCACAGGAGCGGGAGGAGCATCGCGCTAGTGGTGATGACCGGAGGAGGAGAAATGACCAGCCAGAGGAGAGGCGGAGCAGGTGGGAAACTGACCAACCGCGGGAGAGAGACCGCGGCGGGGACAGACACAGAGGGCGAGGCTCATTTGCCTCCCAACAAGCCGAGAGACAGCAGCACAACGAGCGACGCAGGGAAAACCGCCAGCGCCGCGAGGAAAACCAAGAGCACGATTTTGAACCGTTCGAGGGGGGGAGCGACGACGCCAGTGCCCCTCCGGCTGACAAAGAGAAGCCCAACTTTGAACTGTCGGGGGCGCTAACAGAAGATACGAACACATTCCGCGGGGTGGTGATCAAGTACAACGAGCCACCCGAGGCTCGCATTCCCAAGCGCAGGTGGCGACTGTACCCGTTCAAGAACGACGAACCCCTTCCCGTCATGTACATTCACAGACAGAGTGCCTATTTGTTGGGGCGGCAGAGAAAGATTGCTGATATCCCCATTGACCACCCATCCTGCTCCAAGCAACATGCAGTATTCCAGTACAGGTAAGAATCAACAGTTAAGGTGTTTTAAGATTGGCTATGTTTTTAGAAATCTTCAACTTTGATGACTAATAGACGTCTCCCATTCTGTCTGTGCTTCTGCAGACTGGTGGCGTTTACACGCGCTGACGGCACCTCTGGCCGCAGAGTGAGGCCTTACATCATTGACCTGGGCTCCGGAAACGGCACCTACCTGAACAACCAGCGCATCGATGCCCAGCGCTACTACGAGCTCAAGGAAAAGGACGTTATCAAGTTCGGCTTCAGCAGCCGCGAGTACGTCCTCCTGCACGAGTTCTCGGACACCAGCGAGGTGGACGCCAAGGAGGAAGAGGACGACGAAGGCCTCGATGAGTAAATCGTTCCCAAAAACTGTGTTGCCCAAGTTCATCCGGGTTAGATAGCAGCAGCAGCATCATCATCATCATCAGTGGTTTATCAAACGGCCGTTTCTGCAAGGAGTGGTTCAATTAACGGAACTGGTAAATGTGGGACTTTATGAAAATAATGGATCATGGCCGGGTTGTGTATTCTGTAATTACCGAACTATTGCTTAAACCTGCCGCAACTGTCTCAAAGAAGACTTCCTATTCTCAGGTTGTTTGTGTAACGTCTGTGTGAAGAACGACTGATCTCACATCTGACAGTTCTCACAATAAAACGTGCTTGGTGCCAGATAAAGATATCTTGCTAAATACAATAGTTAAATATATATTTTTGGATCACGGCGCTGAGTACAAAGTTGAGCTCAAGACTACTCTCTTGTCTGTGTCCAGGCTATAAATGTCAATGTACATGATACGTGGAATGTGAACTCTAGATTTGTGTTTTAATAAGCGGCGCTTATTGTCGGAGTTAAACATTACAGACATACAACATGTAATGGAATTGCCTTTTTTTGCTTTGTAGCGCGGGGGAAATAGTTGATGCCGTTGTGTTTCCTTGCACCAATACTGTGTATATTTAGACAGACTTACCCTTTTTATTTGTGTCTGTCCAGAAGCCCACAGCATTCATAGTAAATTTCATGTACTGTAAATAAAGACGAAGAAAATGTGGATTGTCTCGACAGCATCAATGTAGACACCATCAAAGCTGTGTACATTTCGTGTGTGATTCTTTTTAGCGTTTCTACTACAAATGATCAGACATTAAGATTAAACAGACTTTGTGTTTTGAAAAGAATTCATTGAACTCATTCCTTTATAAATTTTCTTTTCTGCATGATTTTCTTGTGTGCTCCTTTTTATAAAAAAACTGCAAACTTGCACAAACTGCAACCAACGTTGGGAAATGTAATCTAGTTTAATTGTAAGTTTTTCACAGCAGAGGTCACGCGAGAGTTGTGTGGCGTTCAGGTTCAGTCTCAAAATGTCAGCGGGCGGAGCAGCGAGGAAGGAGGGCGGGTCGAGCGGAGAGGAGTACCTGGAATGTCAGTGGATATGTGTGGCATGATCGCATGCGACGACGCACCTGGGAAACTACAAGAAAACGCAACAGTGGCGTTGAGTTCTTAATGGAGGTCGTCCCGACGAAGCACGCACATTGAGCTTCCAGCTGCGGGACACCGAGGCACAGCATGTACACGACGGAGCGCAGGCGAATGAGCCTGCACGGGCTGAAGAGGAAAGATCCGGTTCGGGTGTTCGCTGGAAGTTTGTGGCAGGACTCTTTCGCGTTGGAGCTGAGCGACAGCGGCTCGGGGGGGAAACACGCCGTCTCTCCGCGGAGTCGGACCAGAGCGGTGTCGGTGGCTTACATTGTCAACGTGGACGCGTCGGTGCCGCAGACCGAGGAGAACCTATCGCTGAAATGTCTGAGCGAAGCCTGCGCGGACGCACACGCCGTTTTCAAAACCATTTCGTTCGAGAGATTATCCCTGGGCACCACCGACGTCCTGGATAGTTTCTACAACGCAGGCAAGTGCGGGCATGCCGACTGAGGGTACTTTGTGTGACACATTCACGCCGCGGGCGAATTACGCAAACTGACCTTCTAAATCCCCCTTACAGATGTAGCTGTGGTCGAGATGAGTGACTCGTTCTGCCAGCCTTCCCTTTTCTATCACCTTGGAGTGAGAGAAAGTTTCAGCATGACCAATAACATAATCCTATACTGTTACAAGCAAGATGGTGATCTACAGACTGTCAAGGTAACTTTAAAAGCAACGCTAAGTTAATGTGATAATGAATCTAGAGCCACCAGCCGTGGGGGGCCCCAGAAGTCAAGTACGCTGTAAAATAGTTTCTGATAATGGAATAATCGAAAAGTTGTCAGAATATTCATTATACAATGTGAACTGATATGAAGGGGATCTTGAGGCGAAACTAATCTGGGGGCCCTATTTTGGAGAGGGCCCATAATTTAGTTAGTAGACACACCAAACCACGGACCAAGTTTTGCTAGCATGGGGTGCTGGTTGTTCTCTGGGGCTCTATGCTAAATAGTGGCCCCAGTGGCCCCTTAGCATGTAAATCCGGCCATGGCTGCAACTGATTAATATTTTCATTATTGAACAATGTACTGATTCTTTTCTTGACGAATCCATTTTAGGTTTGTCCTTTTTAAAATGTCAGAAAAAAGAATATTTTTAAATGCTAATCACTATTTCCAAACCCAAAGATGACCTCTTCAGACATCTTGTTTTGTCTGACCAATGTAAAGATAGACAATATACAATTATGTAAAACAGAAAGCTGCAAATCTTCACATCTGGGCTCTAAATAAAAGAAGGTAATTCATAAAAGACCCCCATATAAGAGAATTTTGATGAAGGAAGTATAAAGAATAAAGGCCAGAGATTAGGAGCTAATCAACTGTATTTATCCAAGAGCTGAACTGAAATGAAACATTATGTATTCAAGCAAAAACAATGAAAACGGGCAAATTACCACAGTGTGAATTTGTCCCTGTTTGATGCGCGCCTTGTCTTCCTCCAGGAGCAGTGTGGAAGTTACACGTTCATCCCATACGTGGTGTCACCTCAGGGCAAAGTGTTTGCCTGTGACGCTACAGTGATGACTGGTATCAAGGAGCTGATGCAGCCGAGTTTCCAGCTGGAGCCCCTGCTGACCCTGCTGGTGGAGAGGCTGGTGCATCTGCTGAACAACGTGCACATTCAGTCCAGGTCGGGCAGAAACTGCACTCACGTGCCTTGCCAGAAACATTATCATCTCAGATTACGCGTGCATTTGCTGATGCTGTAACACACAGCTGATTTCTTTTTAGATTGTGAGCGTGTGGAATGTTATGACCCCTGTGCTCTTTATGCTGACAGTGAGTACTTCCGGGAGTCCATCAGGCATGAGATTCGTATGGCACGGGAGCGGTTCAGCGGCCAAGCCCTGAGCGAGGAGTTGAGCCGCATCCAGAAACGCCTGGACAGTGTAGAGCTGCTCACCCCTGATATAGTCATGAACCTGCTGTTGTCCTACAGAGACATTCAGGTGTGTGTGTGTTGTTGTGTGCATGTGAGTAAATGAGTGTGTAAAAGGTTTAGGGCTACAACCAATGATTGTTTGCTTTATTTATTCATCTTTTAGAATTAGGAAGTTGATTGCTTGCAGAGCCCAACATGTCATTTTGTCATTCCTTCAACTGTTTGAGCAACAAAAAAGAAAAAATGTTTGTCATTTTTGTTGGATAAAAAAAAAAGGCCTATATTTGATTAACCGACTGAACTTTTCAGCACTAAATATGTGCACAATTATCTTGAAACAGCACACATGTCAAGTGTTCCCGAATGGGTGTAGATAGAAACAAAAGCGACCATTAAGGTTCAAATCATTTTGGTAATAAATGTTAAATAAACAATGTATTAAATGTAGTCAGATGAGACGCGAGAGCACTGTAAATAATACATTGTAATTCTGCACCCTCTTTCCTCAGGACTATGATGCCATGATCAAACTGGTGGAGAATCTGAACAACCTGCCCATGTGTCTGGTGGCGGGACATCAGAATATCAAGTTTCACTATATATTTGCTCTAAACAGGTATCCAGGTGGCTCCGACTTCATTCACTGAAACTTAATTGTAAACTCTTCTCTGGTTTCTTCTTGGTGTTTTGGGGGTCATTCTCTTTTCCATTATTTACTCTGTACAAAATATAAAGGGCTTTGTTGAGGCTAATTCATCTTCTCAAATCAGGAGGAATCAACCTGGAGATCGCGCTAAGGCTTTGGAGGTCATTTTGCCTATTGTGGAGTCCGGGGACAAGGTGGCGTCCGACGTCTACTGCCTGTGTGGACGGGTCTACAAAGACATGTTCATGTGCTCTGGTTTCACTGACGAGCGCAGCAGAGACCAGGCCTGCTTTTGGTACCACCACGTTTTGTATTTATTATTGTTACCATCTTTTTTGATTGTTGTTTCTCGTATGTTTGCCATTTATGTTGCATTATTATACTGATGTTACCTTTTTGTCGGCGTTGTAGTATAATCCACCTGTGCTGTTTGTATTTTATTTGTCAGGTATGGAAAAGCTTTTGAGACAGAGCCAACTCTTCACTCGGGCCTCAACACCGTCGTCCTTCTGATGGCAGCCGGCCATGAATTTGAAACGTCTATTGAGCTGCGCAAAATTGGTGCTTAATACGTTCTGCTTTAAAAAAAAAAAAAGAAAAATGTTTTATTAGAGAGAATCAATAACAAATACCTAGTCTACAGATTCAGTGTGTCAAAGTTTATACTGCATTTCTTTTGTTGTAGGGGTATACAAGTTAGATTTTGTAATGATGCAATCCACACTTTAAATGAGTATGGCCACAATTCTGGTTATATTTTAAATGTTTTTGACAGCAAATACAATATGCAGAAAACCAATTGTATTTTTCATCATTTGCTTAAACACCATCATAACAAGGTCGACAATAAAAGTTTATTGGGTGGCTGAAATGAATCGTTTTACAGACGATTTCATGCCACTACTCTAAGTGAAAACTAGTACATGTAGTAGGAGAGCATATTTCTACACACAGTACTTGAGATGCATTTCACAATACACCTCATGATATGTTCTTTAGGTTAATACGATATTTATAGATACATTATAGTCACAGGGCACATATTGGCCTCTTCATTTGGGAATGTGAAAGTGATTTTTATATAGATTTGTTAACGAATTGTTTTACTGTGTTATTATTTTGGTGTTTTTAGGTGTGACTTTAAGCACCCTGCTTGGTAGAAAGGGCAGTTTGGAGAAGATGAAGGAATACTGGGATGTCGGCTTCTACCTCGGTGCAAACATCCTCGCTAACGAACACAAGAAAGTCATCGAGGCCTCTGAAAAACTCTACAGGCTCAAGGCCCCTATCTGGTGAGGCTTAAGCACCAGTTCTTCATTAGTATTAATCATGCAGGATTGAAACAGGATTCAGTTTGTAGAGCATATTATATCTGATCAGTTTGATAAAAAAACAACAACTGTGGATTAGAAAGCATTTAGAGGGATTCCGGGATTATATCCACGTTCATTTAGTGTGAATGAATGTTTCTTTCAGGTTTGTGGCATCCATTATGGAGACATTCATCCTGTATCGTCAATTTGTCAAGCCACCCGAGGAGAAATCTCCTAAACAGGACACCGTGGATTTCTGGATGGAGCTGCTTTTGCAGACCTGTAAACCCACTGAATCTACAAACCGCTGCCCGGTAAGACGACGCTGATGACCTTAACAGTAACCACAACATTAAGCAAACTAAAATCCTCTGTGGGAGGCCGTATTTTGATCTTAAGGTTAACATGCACTACTAAATAATGGAGAAAGCGACACATTTTTGACCTCCCATCCGAAATAAGTAAGTAAGGCTCTGTGGCTATAATAAAATATTGGTAGATGCATTTTGAATTGCTGCTTTTCAGGTGCTCATTCTGGAGCCCAGTAAAGTTCTCCAACCAGCCATAGTGTGTGTGAGCGAGGAGGACGAAAGTCGCACTGTCCAGTTGAAACACGTCACACCCTTAAAGGTATGAAGACTCTCTGCTTCCAACCCCACCCCCACCCCACCCACAGAGCCAACTAATTGTCTGAATACATGTTTTTGAGTGTCTGCCATACATAGAATGCAGAATAAATTGCATAATACCAGAAAGAACCACCTTTTTTCACACTGGTTTATGGTTCAGTGAATGTTTAATCAGGTGAGTGTGTGTGTGGGGAAGAAATGACTTCCGCCATACCTCAGGGCTGTTTACTTGCCTTCTGGCATGTGTATGTACATGCAAATACAAGCTGCTTTGTCGTGCAGAGCACATTGTGTATTGGCAGTCAAACTGTCTTGTGTTTTAACTGTGTCCTTGATTCTACAGAAAGGCTTACACCAGTGGACTTTCCCAGCCTCTGCAATACGGGGAGTGAGGTATAGTGGAGTACAGCATGTGCTAACGTCACTCAAATATCTGCTTTCAGCAGTGGGTGTGGTCAAGGCTGCAGCAAAGCCAGAGGGCCCAAAACATACTGGTTGCCTGGGAAACCTTGGCCGTCAGTCCGATTTTTGTTCTGTCAACATGGCTCCAGGCTGAACTTGTTTGTTGTTCGTGAGATATTTGTTGATTCCTGTCTGGCTACTGATCAGTGTTGCTGTGGACTTTTAACCTCGTCTCCTCTGGTAATAACAACGTGGGCAGTTTTCACAAGATACCCAAAACAGTCAGCTGCTGGGGTCAAGATGACCGTCTTTGGTGCAGGGCCTTGCTTCTCATCAGCATTAACTGAACTAATCAATCCCATTTGCTTACTTAAAGCTGATACCCTTTTATAATGCAAACATATGCTGTTGGTTCCCTTGAACAGAAAAGGGGTTGATACACAGTGCGTTTGAATCAATATCAACATCCTTTGGTGAATTCCATTAACATTTGCATATAGTTTTTGACACTGCCAGACAAATAATCATGGATTATGACCATTTAAAGAATAGACATTTATTTATTAGGTTATTTGTTTTTTCCCCCTCTAAAGTCCTTCAAAGATTGATGAGCGGAGCTGCTTCCTGTATGTCCAATACAACTCGGATGACTTCCAGCTCTGCTTCCCCTCTGAGCTTCACTGTAAAGGGTGAGTGACTAATACATTGTGTGTGTGTGTAGAAATGAGTGTGATGTAATTACACATATTTTCTTCGTTGCCTTGTAGGAAATCCCCTTTAGGATTTTTTTTTTTCACTCTGACTTAAAGAGGCAGTTGACCAAAATCACAAAAGAAGTACATTTCCTTTTAATCTCAAGTGGTATCTACCGCCGCAGATAGATTCTGTTTTGAGAGATCCACTGGTGAAACCTCTGCCACCACCTTAATATAACAGTAGTGAACTATTGTTTGTGGTGCTCAAAGCTCTTCTAAATTACACTCCTTCCTGATACAATATCCTAGTTCCTGGTGGACTGTAGACTGTTTTCCTTGGAACTTTATACCATGGCTACTTTCCACAGAAAGTAGAGGAATGTTGTTGGACTTGTTTTATTTGTGATTTGGGTCAACTGGTCTCTTAAAGGTGCCATAAGGAGTTTTCTTGTACACAAACAAAACTTAACTTAACTTAAATTCAATGTTTCTTAACAATATGCATTGGGTGTATCCTTGAGGTCTTATCAAACGTGTGGAGAGCATTTCCTTCCCCATAAAACACTTGCAAAGCCAACTTAAAAAAATCGTGTCTACATGGATGTTTGACGCTGTTAGTATTATCTTCACTTTAACCCATATTCAGTGAAACTTTATTTGACCGCATGCTCCATTAGCAGCATATTCTCATCTACATTAATGTCTTCTCACGCTGTTCTCTCACCTAGTTTCTGCGAGCTGGTAAACTCGCATGCTGACGACCCCGTGCAGGATCTGAACGATCTAACTGAGGACATACTAGAGGTCAGTCGCATTCCTCTATTCCTCTGACGCAGACTGTGCTCTATTTCTTAGGCCTCACTTGCCTCAACAAGTATTAAAAAACTGTGTTCGTCACATGAAAATCAAACTCAAGAAGAGAAACATTCCTGTAACATAGCGTCATATTTTGCACGTAATTTGGCCTTGTGTACAGTATCTACTTGTATTTTTTATATATATAGATCTTTTTAATTTCATGTTTATTCTCAGATTTCTGGATTTGTGTTTTCATGGCTGAAGTCCCTGAATGAAACATCTCTGCTACTTGTGGCTGCTTGAGAAATTCCTCACAATGTCATTCTCATTCATGCTATATCATTTCTTTCTACAGTACATCTATGAGACCAATGAGAATGGCGACAAGGTGGTTCTAGGTAAAGGGACGTACGGTGTGGTGTACGCTGGGAGAGACCTGAGCAACCAAGTACGCATCGCAATCAAGGAAATCCCTGAGAAGGACCGCACGTATGAGAAACCAACACTCCCACTGTTTTTCTTTTTTTCTTTTTTTTTCATTCAGTCATCCATTACCGGGAGACACTGGCTGCACTGTTTCTCACAGAATGTTTTTTCCATAATACCGCAATGGGAAAGGATTTGGCAGAGATGACACTCACTGGCATGCGCTTGCTCTTCAGGAATTGTGGGGGAGATGGATGAGTGTTTAGACTTTTCATTTTGTTTGTTTCCATCCGAGGGGGAAAGTGATATTTAAATCACTTTTTAATCATTTGCCAAACCTCTCCGTGTTCGAGACACGGCGCGCAGTATTTATCTCCTGTCACTCTTCGGATGCTGCAATTATTGAGCTGTTCTCTCATCAACAACAACAATCTACTCAAACTGAGAAATATGAGAAGTGTGTCAAATCAGTGGGTTTGTAGTGATGATTCAGATGGAAAACAACAAAGTAGATTCTGTTGTTTCTGTTAACTGAAACAAAAGAGAGAGAGACGGCAAAAAACACTTTGTTTGGTGCAATAGCAGCTGTCATGTGACCTAACGTATGAAGCTTTTTCAAGCATTTAAAGTGGGAGTTTAAGCACTGCTATATTCTTTCTATCAACTATATACTAATGGGGGTTTTTGAGAAATATTATTTGACTAACACAATATAAACTGCATGTATCGGAGGGGAAATTTAGTTTATGTACATCCAAGAGAATTTAGTTATGCATCTCTCAGACTTTTTCCATGCCCTTTTTAAATAATGCACCATCATATGATATGTTGTATTGTTGATCAAAACATCACAGTCACACGTTTATCCCTCTTGTCTCCCCCAGGTACTCCCAGCCCCTCCACGAGGAGATAGCTCTGCACAAGAGGCTAAAGCACAGAAACATTGTCCAGTACCTGGGCTCTGTCAGTCAGTCAGGTTTCATCAAGATCTTCATGGAGGAAGTACCTGGAGGTATGAATCCTAGAATTTAGTTTCAAACAGCAGTACAGTTTAACTGTCCGTTACTGGACACCCTTATCCAAATATACATGCACCTTGCAGCATGAAACTGAAAAACAATGAATTTGAAAACAGGAACCTTTTTTTTAATTTATTTTTAATTTTTTTTTAGAATAGCTTGGGGGGTGTCTTAAATCAGTTATTGTATACATTAAATCAGAACCCGTAGAACAACTTTACAGTTTTTATGCATTCACATCTGCTTATACAATTACTGATTCCTTTTTACCTGGACTAATACATCAGTGTTGCACTCTGTTTTTATGTAATATACAAACTAGTAATTATACATTGGCATATTAAAATTGGATCACTAGATCTTTCACTGGATGAAAAACATTCTGCGTACAATAGTCATTTCTTGGTTCCTTGTAAGTGACAGCATAAGGAAGCCCTGACCCTGCTTTTAACTCTGCATTTCCCTAGTTACTGTCCCTCTTTTAAGCCTTAAGGAAGTCAGTGTGTGTCTTGTGTTCAGATTCGTAAGTGTGATTGTGTAACATCTACTGGCAGCCAGTTTTGTGGGCGATTCCAAAAGGCACGCTGTTCATTGGAGAAGAAATCTCTGCAGACAATGGCATGATTGTCAGAAAACATCTGAAGATGTGTAACAATTTCAATTCATATCTTGGTTTGATATTGCCAAATGTTACACAATTGTATTTTTCAGTGTGACCCTAACATTAGGCATGTTTTGGTTCATATTGCAGCTTTCACAGACACGTGAGAAATAACATTTTCACTGCAAGATTCTGTAGTAAATGAAATGAGCAAATTCGCATTTCTGCTTGTAGGAAGTTTGTCATCTCTCCTGCGCTCCAAATGGGGTCCTCTGAAAGACAATGAAGCCACCATCATCTTCTACACCAAACAGATCCTCGAGGGGCTCAAATACCTTCATGACAATGAGATAGTTCACAGAGACATTAAGGTGAGCAGAGCATCCTGGGACTTTGTGGGACAAATGGCAAACAATGATTTAACTGTTTAGAATCATTTCATCCTAGCTCTGTGGTCAAAGACCGTAGTGTTTGTGATACATCTCAGTGTGGGTAATTTGTCTTTGCTGCAGGGTGACAATGTATTGATCAACACCTACAGTGGAGTGTTGAAGATCTCTGATTTTGGAACTTCCAAACGATTAGCAGGGATCAACCCCTGTACTGAGACGTTTACTGGTAAGATGTGTGTTTTAAAACATTTATGACTCTTGTCTCGCTTCACACACTTTGATACAGTAA
This sequence comes from Nannoperca obscura, assembly GCA_036024295.1. NCBI lineage: Eukaryota > Metazoa > Chordata > Actinopteri > Centrarchiformes > Percichthyidae > Nannoperca > Nannoperca obscura. The sequence continues at coordinate 11,637 of JAVQJL010085678.1, forward strand.
TCTCAATTTTCAAGTTTAACTACATTATCAGGATATGCTGTTATATACTGTCAGGATGAACTGGTTATGCTGGTTGCATTTTATTCACTTTCAGGATGATTTTTTTTTAAGGAACTCTGCAGTACATGGCCCCAGAGATTATAGACCAAGGACCTCGAGGTTATGGGAAGCCGGCTGATATCTGGTCCCTGGGGTGCACAATTATAGAAATGGCAACAGGCAAACCACCATTCCATGAGCTTGGAAGTCCTCAGGCAGCCATGTTCAAGGTAAAAAAAGTTAGATTTTATGTACACTACCGTTCAAAAGTTTGGGGTCACATTGAAATGTCCTTATTTTTGAAGGAAAAGCACTGTACTTTTCAATGAAGATGACTTTAAACTAGTCTTAACTTTAAAGAAA
>JAVQJL010085682.1:0-13079 GCA_036024295.1 Nannoperca obscura
ATATATATAGCGGGGTTTTGTTTTGAACCCGCCCCCCACACAGAGAGAGAGAGAGAGAGAGAGAGAGAGAGAGAGAGAGAGAGAGAGAGAGAGAGAGAGAGAGAGAGAGAGGTGTTTCCAACATACCTTGCTGCGCCTCTCCTGGTCTCCTCCATTAAATCAGTTTGTTTTTTAAATGATAAAGTTTAATGGAGTTGCACCTGTTTGTTTAGCAGCATGCTACATTGAACAGGTTACAGCCGACTAACTTGTTTACACGCGACCGCTGCAGCGCGTCCACCAGGCGGCGCACCGCGGTGTCACGTCCACCAGGCGGCGGCAGAGGCAGGGGGCGGGGCCAAACGAAGCCTGACGCTCTACCACTGATCTCCAAAACATACGCACCGGCCTCTCTGCGTCAGTTAGATGCGACCATCGCAGAGCGTCGTTTTATACAGATCTGTGAAGTCATGTACGTATAAACTGCCCTTCGGGGGTCGTACTCTACCAAAAAAAAAACATGTTTACGGGTTATCCACGATGGAGAACCCTAAGATGTTACGGCACGATAGAGTGGCGTAACGTTAGCTCTTAAATGTGGCAGCGTAACGTTAATTTAACCGAAATGGGCGAAGAGCCTCTATTTCACACGGACGCTCGCAGTTAAAGAAGAGGTGAGTAACGTTAGCTTGCGGTAACAATGCCTGACAAGATAGCTAGCTAGCTAGATCTTGATGTACCTTCTTGAGCTAGCTAGCTAGCTACCTTCCTACATTGCACGTAAATGCTGAGTTAGCTAGCTACGTGATAACGTTTAGAGAGGTGTAGCGCAAAGCATTTGATCAAATTAACTCATTGACTTTGAATTTAACCTTTCGTCCTCTCATCAAGTGTGCGTTGAAATATATTCATTTATTTTATTTGCGTGTTGAGCTCACTAGCTGACCGTGGAGACAGAAAGGACAGAGTGTGCTAACTGGATTTTTAACAAATATCGGCGTCTACACAGCAAAGTTAGATCATCAATAATCAAATCAAACTTGAAGGTAGTTACTGTGTCTCCCTGTGTTTTCATTAACCCGTGTCCTGTCGAGACGAGTGTAATAGAGCATTTATACTGAGACATGATGGAACCTGGTTGCAACGATGTGTAATGTGTGTAAGGTGAAAGGAAGATCCACACACATCTGCTCGTTTTAGCTCCATGTGTGTTGGACGGTCATGCTGCAGCAGAGGAACACATGTTTAGCAGGGCAGCTTATTGTCCAGACAAACACAGAGCCGGCTGGCTTTAACTGTCACACTGAAGTGTAGTGAAGTCAGAAATAGGACGGGGCTGGGGACAAAGGGCAAGCACACAGGTAGGAAAGCAGAGTTTACTTCTCCAACAACCCTTTAAGCCCTGTTACTTTGGGAATATTCAGCCAAAACATCTTGCTGGTGATGCCACGGCTTCCCTGAGGACTGTTCTTGATGTTCCTTCTTGAGCTTTTGTTCCAGTTCCCTGTTGGTTGATTACATGTCACCCTCTCTGGAGGCTGGTGCACATAGTAGATAAGCTATCATGATGTTTCAACCACGCAGTCTAACAACCACACCTAGACTTCCCCGGCTCGTTAATGAACGACGCCTGTTCAGACTTTATTACACAGTAATAATTCATCTGTGTGTCTGAGACGAAGCCTTAAATTTCACTTCTTCTTTCTTTCACTTCTACTTTTTAAAAACCTAATTGTTGTTGCCATGAGATTAAGTTGGAGCATCTCACCAGCACTCTGACATAACAGGACAATGACTCAGCTGATGGTGCAGGACGCCAACACTCCTCCGTACTTGTATTTCAGATACGTGGCTACAGGAAACCCCTCTGAGGTGTAGTTACAGAGCTTTGTGTTCTCACGGTGAAGTGTTGGGGTTTTTTGTCTGACAGGTGGGCAGGATGGGGGAGCGGGCTGGACACCCCGCGGCTGCCATCTCTCCAGTGCAGCAGATGCTGGCTTCTGGCACTGGAGCCCTCCTCACATCCATTTTTGGTGAGATCACGGAAACAGACTAGAAAAAGTCACTCATAACTGTACGTCTGTTAATGGAATTGCTTTTGCACAGTTTACACTCAGTTGCCGATTTATTACGTCCACCTAGCTAAAGCTAATGCAGTCTAATACAACAGTCCTGCAACAACTCCCTCCCTGCATAAAGGATATAATGTTCGTGTTGAGTCAACTTTCTGATCATTGCATCACACAGAGGCCTTTCTGCTATTTGACTTTAAACCAGATGAACCTTATAAATTGGTGCACGTCATCTTTATAACCGAATCTGTCGACGCGTTTGTTTCCAGTCACACCGCTGGACGTTGTGAAGATCCGGCTGCAGGCTCAGCAAACACCGTTCCACCGAGGTAGGACGAGGAGCTCGTGTTCTTCTGTGCGTTCAGATTGTGCACTAACTATCTCAGAGCTTTTCTAACCTCGCTGCTCTGTCCTTTGTGTTTTCATGCTCTGTTTGTTTTTTGTCCTCCGTCTTTATCTACCCCGCCTTTTGCTTTGTTTCATAGCTTTAGCGTGTGAATCTGCTCCGTGGGGCGGCGTCATCCGCCCTTCCAAGTGTGAGTATCTGACCCGCCGCTGCTGCATGCTAAAACTGGGCCACGGCTTTAAAAAAAACCCGGTGGTCCAGCACAAGTTTTCCATGAGTGGGAACATGCTGGACTAACAAACTTCTCCTGCCAGTGAAAACAAAACCAGCCCTTTTGCAAACAGACTCCTGTGTTTGTGTTCAGCCTGGAAATGCATTTTTTGAGTTTCTTGACCTTCAGTTTTATTTGTTTGTTGACAAATGAAAGTCTGGCGGCTGCACTTTTGCACATGGCTTTGAGCTAACATGTTCGTGTTGGTAGAGATTCTTCCGTTTGGCAACTTCAGGAAACACAAAACAGCACTGAAATGTTCCCACGCTGCACTTTGCTACTTACAGCTCAACCTTTCTTTGTGGATCGTCCTTCTTTGTGTTGTTGTTGTTGTTTCCTGCGACATCACAGCGTAGAATCTGTAGAAGGAGCAGGTTGTTTGCTTTATGCTCGTTTCTTTGTTTTTAGAGTTTCTTAGAAAAGTTTAGTCAATCATTTCTCTTAAACCAGCCCTGAATAAACAGGCATGGAGAGCAGTGACAGGTCATTGCCATCGCAGGGATCAATCACTAAACTCAGCAAGAAACTGTGAAAACTTTACAGATTGAATAATATTAACATCCAGATAGTTTCACTGAACAGGTGTTTGATGAATTTCCTGCTGGTTGATGAATGCTGACGGAGCACAGTTACTGCTGGCTCTGCTGACCGCTGGTCTCTCACAGGGAGGTGTTTCCTGTATTGTAATGGGCTGATGGATCACATCTACGTGTGTCAGAACGGAACCAGCTGCACCAGCTGGTACAAGACACCGACACACTTCAGTGGGACCCTTGTGAGTACACCGACTGTTGCTTTTCCACGGTGTCTTTGCACACAAACTGAATCCAGGTGTCAAGTATGTTTGTTGGTTTGTACCACAGGATGCTTTTGTGAAAATCACTCGACATGAGGGACTCCGGTCTCTGTGGAGTGGGCTTCCACCAACACTGTGAGTGTCCAAACTCCCACCAAGAACATGCTCTAAATAAGAACTGAAATTCAGGTTACGGCATTGTTTAACTCTGAGAGCCACAAAGTGTTTCCTCTGTAAATGTAATATTTCTGGAGGGAAACAGCATCCACTTCTCTTTAAGGGTCGAGTCTTTAAAACAAGATGTGACACAGTTTCCCCCTCCTGACGTGTATTTATCACGTGCATGTGCAGGGTTATGGCTGTGCCCGCCACCATCATCTACTTCACCTGCTACGACCAGCTGCGAGACTTCCTGAGATACGGTCTGGGCTTCCAGGGCAGCCACATCCCTCTTGTTGCTGGAGGTCTGGCCAGATGTAAGTCGCATTAAAGCACAAGCACACATAATACGACCTGGAATATGTTGATGGCTGACTTCCTGTGTGTGTGTGTGATGCAGTGGGGGCTGTGACTGTGATCAGCCCTCTGGAGCTGGTCCGGACCAAGATGCAGTCCCGGCGGCTGCCCTACAGCGAGCTGCGGGTGTATCTCCGCTCTGCTGTGGCCCAGGACGGCCTGCTGTCACTGTGGAGGGGCTGGGGACCCACCGTCCTCAGAGACGTCCCCTTCTCTGGTGAGAGCAGCGCCACACAGTACAGATGAATAGTAGGAAGTGTCTGCTACTAACCAGCAGTCCCAGCTGGAAGACAGATACAGGTGAAGCCTCTGCAACAGCTGGTGTACAGTCATCATGGGCCACTCCCCTTTTTTGTGGCCCCCACCAGCCTGATCGCAGTGTGTCTGCGCTTACAGAGGGTTTAATACTCAAAACATAGATTTGGGCAGTGATAAATGTTGTTATTGGGTACAAACCTTTCTAACATCTTCCCTTTGCTGTACCGACATCCTGCAGTCATTCATCCTGTCATTATTCTGTTTGTGTGTCTTTACAGCTTTGTACTGGTTTAACTATGAAGTGGTGAAGGCCCGGCTATGTGAACAGTCCCAAATGACTCAGGCCAACTTCTCCATCAGCTTTACTGCTGGAGGCGTCTCTGGAGCTGTAAGTACAACGTAACGTACAGACACACCTGTCCTCCGCCCTTCACGGTGTTTCCAGGTTTCAGGTTCAGGGTTCAGGTTCAGGTTCAGACAATCAGGCCAGTGACTGGCCCACATTCACAGTGTAATGATTAAGCAGCTGCCCACCTGACGTGAAAGCTGATCCTGAACAGTTTCAGGTGTTATGGCTGCTCTGGTGTCGTGCAGCCTGACTGTTTTGTCCGTGTGGTGTGTAGATCGCTGCTGTCCTGACGCTGCCTTTCGACGTAGTGAAGACACGGCGGCAGATCCAGCTGGGAGAAATGGACACTCTGGGAGGTCAGTATTTATGCACGGTGATGAGAGCAGTTGTATTACATGAAATGTCTTTGTGTGTGTGTGTGTGTGTGTGTAGCAGGTTCTAACATATTCTAACATATTTCTGTTTCCTCTTAGTTTCCATGAAGAGAGCCACATCCACATGGCACATAATGAAGGGAATATGGGCCGAGCTGGGCTACAGAGGCCTTTTCGCAGGTAAACCATTACTGCATGCTCTCATATGTTGAGTAAAAATACATTTGCTTTGCTCAGAAGTGACAGCATTTGTGTTTTCCCCAGGTTTCATGCCCAGGGTGATCAAAGTGGCCCCTGCCTGTGCTGTCATGATCAGCAGCTATGAGTTCGGAAAGGCCTTCTTCCAAAAGATGAACCTTGATCGAGAGTGACCGCCATCCTGAAGGCTGTTTGTGTGGCGCCAGGTGTTTCTCAGCGGCACAGACATTAATATTATTATCAGGACAGTCGAGACAAAGTCTCCTCTCTCTCTCTCTCACACACACACACACACACACACACACACAAAGTCTGTGGTGCAAACTTAAAAGAAGTTGCTGCTAATCTGCTCTTTTGACATATGAACACAGACTGTGAAAAGACGTGAAACCGACTTCCTTGAACACAATAACGAGCTTGAACAACACACAGCCATTCTTTTGGACAAAAGTGTGTTAATTATTTAAATTAACCTTTGCCAATTATCTTCAATGCATAAAAGAAGGAACTGACATGGATCACACGTGCGTGCACAGGTTTAATACCACCACAACTGTCCTTAATGAAGACACTGAGTGAACCCACTCACCCACCGTGCAGGACAGTGGTGTGTGGTAGAAACTCAAAGCCTCTTATGGGTGCATCGTTGCTGTAGCATGAGTCAGAGGGAAATGTCCTCCCCATATTTTGCACCGCCTGGGACTGACTGCATGGCGTGTACGGCCCCATTCAATAGAACCTCCAGGTAATCTAGTCCACAGCAGTAAAGCATGACATTTCTGTTTAGTGTGGTGGAAAGGTTTGATCATAGCACATTTGAAAACCATCGCTGTGAAATGAAATGATAAAAAAAAGCTCCATGTTTTTCTGTTTGTTGAATGTATGCATCTTTTCTGTTCTCACAACTGGAGGAAAGCCACAGAATGTGGTTCACAAGGCCTGATGGCAAAATTATAGCCTTTTTGCAAATGTGTTTATTGGTGCACGGATTTAGCATCTAGTCCTATAATTATATTACAAGAATTCATGAACACTTGACCAAAGGCAGTGCAACCTTCCCAAAAATAACAGATTTTCTTCAACATTGAGACTTTTCATGTGTTGGGTAAAACATAACACAAGTCTTTTCAAGCTGTCCCCCGGTGGCATTCTGCTGATGAAAAGCGTTGTATTTCTTACCCACAATAAACGCAACAGAAAAACTTGTTACAACACTGGATCATAAAACTAAATATTGCTGCCTTTACCTGAAAGGTGTAACCGTGTGCCCTTTGTTTTTTTTATGAATGAAATGGTAATAAATGTTTAAGACCGCTTGATTTTGATGCTATGTGTGATTTATTTCTTTATTTAGGTAGTTTGTGAATGACCAACACAATCTTTACATTAGTTATAATAGATAAGGAGTATTTAATATAAGAACATTCACATAAAAAATAAACAAACAACATATTCTATTAATTAAAACTGAAAATAGATAAAATACATATTGTTTTCATTTGTTACATGTAAAATACAATTTAATTAAAATTTTATAACAAAAGCTTTAATATTGGTGTGATCGTACAACTACCATGTATTTAGATACTACCAAACAGCGGCATCTAGTGGCTGCTGAATTTATTACACGTACAGGGTGAAACACCGTGGGCGGGGCTTCTCTGAGGATAGTCACGCTAAATCTCGCGATATTTGATTGTCTATAATATGAGCGACTAGCCTCTCCACAGGCCTCTTTCAATCGGATCGGAGACAAGATGGTGAGTTTGCTGTTCATAACCGGCATCTCTCTGTTATCTGAGGCATCCGTTACACTTTACTTATTTCAGAGACTCTGACTGCTTTTAATAAGTTGTTTTATTAATGTTCTACATAGATTTCTGTGGTATTTCAATATGATATGACAACTTTGTGGATGCACGTACGACCATAGCGGCGAATCAGGCTCCAAAATGGCAGCTAGAAGTAGGCCGCTATTTACAAATTTCAAATGAATTATCTTGGTAAAACACACTGTTACACAATGTTGACGTATTTTCTAGTTGCTGAGAATGGATTTATTTTTAAGTCCATTTTGAATGGCGACATGCGTGCACACTTCACTTGATTAGCTAGCTATGCTAACATCGTGGTTAACTCCGTTGCACTGCAGTTGCCTATAAATGACATAACTCATCTCTTACACGAGATAAGAAATAAGCGGTGCAATTTAACAAACAATAGGGTGCGCGGTCACGCTACATCTTACACCTGAATTTGAGCATCGTGGTTCGCTTAAAGGATATTTCTCCTCTCCACAGTCCCACCGTAAGTTTTCGGCTCCGCGCCACGGATCCCTGGGCTTCCTGCCCCGCAAGAGGAGTCGTCGTCACCGTGGTAAGGCTAAGAGCTTCCCCAAGGATGACCCCAGCAGACCAGTCCACCTGACCGCCTTCCTGGGCTACAAGGCCGGCATGACACACATCGTGCGTGAGGTCGACAGACCTGGCTCAAGTGAGTGGATTATGATTGTAAATGAGGGTCTGACAGGTTGTGGATGTGTATTACACATTAAGTTTGTCTTGTATGGTGTTCTGCCTGTGATGAGCCTCTCGACGGGCGGACATAATGGGTTTATTCCCCTTGCTGAATGTCGAGTACTGAGCGCAGTCGGTACCAGGAAATGTTAACTAGTGCAGATCTCTTGACATTAAATCTAAATGAACTTGTCCTCTGCAGAGGTGAACAAGAAGGAAGTGGTTGAGGCGGTGACCATTGTGGAGACCCCTCCCATGATTGTGGTTGGAGTTGTGGGCTACGTTAACACCCCCCGCGGCCTGCGCTCCTTCAAGACCATCTTCGCCGAGCACGTCAGTGACGAGTGCAAGCGTCGTTTCTACAAGAACTGGTGAGACTAAATAAAAAGCAGATCTCTAGCCACGTGTAGTTGGTGCTCGAAGCAGATGTTGGTTGCCAGTGGAAGTGATTGAGTCCTGTTTTCACTGAGTGAGTCTAACATTACGGTGGCCCCTGTGGCAGCTCCGCTCAGGTGCCGTGTGCCCTGATGAGCTCCGGGCTCCTCTGGCCAGTGGAAAGTGCTTCTTAGAAACTGCGCCATGAGCCGAAATCCTTACTAGCTGATGCAGCCCCCCCCCATCCAGAGGGGAGGGCGAGCAGCTATGCACTGTGTTCTTCCGCTGGCCCCTCGGGGTTATGAAGGACCTGTGCCAACCTCCGTGTCCTCTGTCCTCCTGCTGCGTGCTCTCAGGTACAAGTCCAAGAAGAAGGCTTTCACCAAATACTGCAAGAAATGGCAGGACGATGACGGCAAGAAGCAGCTGGAGAAGGACTTTGCCTCCATGAAGAAGTACTGCCAGGTGGTCCGCATCATTGCCCACACACAGGTCAGTACATTTGACTCCCCATGACGTGCTCTAGTTTCTTGCTTGTCAGTGATGAGACCACGGATCTTGCGTCAGGCATGGCGCCCGACACATATGAGGATACCTTCCATGCTGCCTTCCTTCTGAGACTACACGGCTATAACATTGTGTGTACAGTCGGTGTGTTGTGGACGTGTTCACGCTCTGACCGGTGCTTTCTCTGTGCAGATGCGTCTGCTGCCCGTCAGGCAGAAGAAGTCTCACCTCATGGAGGTGCAGCTGAACGGAGGCAACATCTCTGACAAAGTGGACTGGGCCCGCGAGAAGCTGGAGCAGGCCGTGCCCGTCAACACCGTCTTCACCCAGGACGAGATGATCGATGTCATTGGTGTCACCAAGGGTCACGGATACAAAGGTAAGATCAGGTTTATACTTGAAGTGGTGGCGTGATGTGTATTACACTAAGTTTGTCTTTGATGTTCTGCCTGTGATGAGCCTCTCGACGGGCGGACATAATGGGTTTATTCCCCTTGCTGAATGTCGAGTACTGAGCGCAGTCTGTACCAGGAAGTGTTGACTAGTGCAGATCTCTCGACATAACATCTAAATGAACGTGTGGTGTCACGTTAACACATCACCACATGATGGCTTCGCTAGCTGCTAGTTTCTGCAAGGTCACATGACTCTTTGTAAATCAGTGTTCAGCCTCGACACTAACGACTCCTCTTCTGTCCCAGGTGTCACCAGCCGTTGGCACACAAAGAAGCTTCCTCGCAAAACCCATCGTGGTCTGCGTAAGGTGGCCTGTATCGGTGCCTGGCATCCTGCCCGCGTGGCGTTCTCTGTGGCCCGCGCCGGTCAGAAGGGTTACCACCACCGGACGGAGATCAACAAGAAGATCTACAAGATCGGCCAGGGATACCACACCAAGGATGGAAAGCTGGTGAAGAACAACGCCTCCACAGAGTACGACCTGTCCAACAAGAGCATCAACCCCCTGGTGAGTGCTGCCCGGTGACCTGGGCTTCACATGTGTAATCATCTGCCTGGAAGCACAACATGTGACTCTCTTGTCTTTCCTCAAAAGGGTGGATTTGTCCACTACGGAGATGTGACCAATGACTTCGTCATGGTGAAGGGGTGCGTTGTGGGGACCAAGAAGAGGGTTCTGACTCTGCGCAAGGTGAGGACGCAGTGCAGCACTGACACTTTATGGGATAATGGTAAACTCGTCTGTTCTCAAACTGAACTGTCTCTTTGACTCTTTCAGTCTCTGCTGGTGCAGAGCAGCCGCCGGGCCCTGGAGAAGATCGACCTCAAGTTCATCGACACCACCTCCAAGTTTGGTCACGGCCGCTTCCAGACCGTGGAGGAGAAGAAGGCGTTCATGGTAAGACTGGTCTTCTTCTGTTGCGTTTCTCCGCACTGTTCGTAACCTGGTTCAGTCTTCAGTGTGAACTCTGGGTTCCATTCCAGTGCCATAGTGAACTTCAGTGAGGCAGGGGAGCAGTGCCTCTTTGTGCTGTTCCCTGTTCACTCTCTGGGAACATTAACTGCTGTGAGCCGACACCAAATGTCTTAATGTTACCTGCACACACTGATCCTCCTGTTTCTGCTCCACAGGGACCACTCAAGAAGGACCGTGTTGCCAAGGAAGAGACGGCGTGAAGTCGCTGTCCACAACCACCGTCTCTGCTGCACCGTTAACATCCACTGTTCTGCAGAGTTTAATAAAAACCAAAACCCAACAATGTCGGTTTCAAAGTGATTTTATACTAAGTTTGTGACGTGAAGGTTGAAATAAACCCGTTATTCATAAAATGTCTTGACTCCGGAGGAAACGTGATGCATCACCAGATGAATGTGAAAGGACTTTGAGCCTTTATGTAGTGAAAGTATCTGAACATCCAACACTGCAGTGACTAATGATGCAAGTTCAAATAAATCACAAAGTATTTGATGCACAACAACTGGCTCTGACTTTAAACTTAAACCATTGCATTCATGAGATGGTATTTGCCAAACAATTATTGTGAATTATGTTCTCCACAGTTCAGTACATTAAGTAAATATAAAACAAGAAGCCGAGTGATCACATGGGCAAGTTACGATGTCTAACTTAAGAAAGCATCAAATCCTGATTTGAAATGATGAAAACAAAGTGCAGCCCCCCGTGTTCACACTACTGGGTAGTTAAAGCGATAACTGCAGATTTCATAGTTTTCATATGTAGAGTCTAAATCTGTAAAGGAACCAGGAGTAGAAATACTCACTGTCAGTACTTTGCACCTGCAGCACTTGAGGAAACGCTGGTGCTGCATCACTGAAGAGAGCAGCCACCGCTGCACAGCTGATGGACAGCGAGACACTCGGTTTAGCCAGCAGTGCAGGTTTCAGCTGGCTGTACGTGTCCTTGAGCTGTGAGGCTGCTATTCGGCTGACATCAGAACTGGAGCAGTAATTAAGCCCCAACATCATCCATTCTGACTCATCACTGCCAAAACTTTAACCTGCGCCTCAGCAGGTAATGAGAGGCCCTGAGAGGGCTCCACGGGCCTCCCTGAGACATCTCTGCATAATATTCAGCGCACTCTGCAGAATGTGGACGTCCTGTAAGGGTTTTCAAGCGCTCACCTGCTTCCCATTAAACCTCCAGTTCAGGGAGCCGAAGGACAGTTGCTCAACTATTTGACATTTTCTCTACCGAAGCAGTTCTACAGTCATGGAGACCTGCTGTTACATAACCTCCAGAGGCTCTGACCCCTGTCCTGCTGCAGGTCAGGGCTTCCACACAGCCCCCCCTCGCTTAATGTGACAGTCAACAGTCCAGAATTATGCCATTAACTGCTCCCTCTGTCCCACTCAGGAGGCTCTCTTTATGTCCTCCTGCATCTGCTCCAACAGCATGAAGGCCCGTCTGCTCCACCCTGTTAGCTCAGTCCTCCATCAACTCAAACGGGCTCTCCTCAGAGACGGGGCCGGGTGGAGCAGGGGCGCAGTTACAAAGAAGGGAAATGAGTAAAAATGTGTTAAGACTCACATTTAAAGGCCCCATTCTTGTCAGAAATAACCTGCATGTTATTAGGAGCTCCGCTGTGGATTCAGTTCACAGCCATGGACAGATTATGAGACAACGGGCCCCTGGACACAGACCCCCACACCCTCCTACACTGGAGCAGGACCCCCAGATGTTTTGCATCACTTTGTGGTCGTTTTGTGTCTCTGCAGTCGCTTGACCTTCCAGCAAGAAATGATAACTGTCACTTCATACAGAGGTTCAGTTCAGGGGCCCCAGGACCGGCACCCAGGAGGCCGGCTCACTAATCCTTCCATGATGGTACCGAGCCAGCTGCCTATCACCTCTCCCCTCTCGCCCCACACCTGATTAGTTCAGTCCTCCATCATCTGAAACAAGCTCTCCTCAGAGCCAGGTACAGGTGTGTCTGTGTGTGTGTGTGTGTGTGTGCGCGTGCGTGTGCATGTGTGTGTCTGTGTGTGTGTGTGCATGTGTGTGTCTGTGTGTGTGTGCGTGTGCTACCCTGCAGTGGAACCTCCAGTCCAGTCCTGAGGTAGCAGCTGTTGCTAGTGGGACGGCAAGCCAGGTAACCAGGGTGCATGCTGGGACAGCAGGGAGGACGGCCAAGCATTTGATTTGTGTGAGTGTGTGAGAGCGCGTGCAGCAGCTTGTACATGTAAGTAGGTGTGTGAATGTGTGTGTTGCTGTGTGTTCGGGCCCGGGGCCAGTGGCGGGGCCGTCCTGCAGAGTGAGGGAAGTGGCTGCAGCGTGGAGCCTGACAGGCGGACAGACTGTCGGAGGGGACGACCACACACGTGGGACCATTATTACACTCGACGGAGGCCGCGGGCTTGGCTACTGCTGCTCCAACTGTGGCTACCTGACTGCTGCTGTTCTGCTGGACCTGCTGGAAGTCAGTGCTGAAATTATCAGTCGATCGACAACAATTCTGTTAATGAATCATTTAAAGTCTGAACACAATGTTCTTGAACTGTTCTGGTTAGATTTCTGTGTTTTTATTTATCTGGGCCTTTCTCACTGATTGAAAGAGGGCGTGGCTCTGTGAGACAAAGGTGATGTCATGGACATCCATGCACCAATCAGGATTCAGCAACATCGGAGCGTAAATGTGATAACTGTTGTGTTGTCAGTCAAACATGTTCAAACAGCACCTACACAACTCTATTTATCTCTTCTTCAAACTTTATCTTTGACTGCTGCATATTTAAGATATATAGTTAAAGATAAATGCATTTTCAGGGGCTTTAAGTCATTTATCAAGCAAAAAGACCAAATATGAGCTGTTTGTCTTTGTTTATTGAAAACTGTCAGAACAAAACAAACAGGCTTCAGTGTTTTAGTTGTTGTTAAATAATGCTAAATAATTATCAATTATCAATTAATCAAAAACTGTAATCCACAGATTACAATAACGAATCATCACTAAAATAATGGAAGTATTTGGAGCCTCAGTGGAAGTCTTTAGATTTACAAGCTGAGATCAGATGCACCACAGGTTGCTGCAGGGTGGAGGAGCTGGAG
>JAVQJL010085683.1:0-15207 GCA_036024295.1 Nannoperca obscura
TGTTTTTTTTTTTTTGTTTTTTTTTTATTTCTTTTTATTTTGATTTTTTGTGATTGCGAGAGAGAGAGAGAGAGAGAGAGAGAGAGAGAGAGAGAGAGAGAGAGAGAGAGAGAGAGAGAAATAGTTAAGCAAAACAAGGCATTTGTAGGTAGAAGTATAGAAGTAACAATGATTCCAAAACTACTTGGCAGATCAATCAATAATGAAAATGATTGTTAGTTGCAGCCTTGAATCTTCATGACTATTTGCGCCCAAGACGAGTAGAAAAGGAGAAGAGTAAGAGAGAGCAAACTTTGACATAATACATATTTTTTGAGAAAGGTACTTTCTCTTTAAAGCCAGTGGAGCTGGGAACTTAGGACAAACATTTCATATATGCTAAAGTTACTTTACGGTGGGGTCGTAGAGAAAAGGAAAGAGAAGGTTTGGGGTGACAAGAAATGGACAACCTGAAAAGACAATAATACTGGACAGAGAGCAGAAGAAGTGCAGAAAGAAAAAAGGAGAAAAGTGACAAGTGATGGTTAAAAGACTGGAAACTGTTTGGAATGACTGATGGGTCGGAAAGTCAGAGGTGGAGTGATCTTAGACAAGTGGAGTGCAGGGAGCAAAAACAATGAAAAGATGGTGAAAAGAAGGCTGAGAAAGAGGAGGGGAGAGGGTGATACAGCAGCTAGGGTGAAGATGGATAGAGAGAGGTGATTGTGTGTTATTCTGTGGACACCATTCATTTACACATGGAATAAGAGGCCAGGGCTGGCCTGTAAGCGCCTGAGCTTGTGGGGGCTAAAGTGAAATTGGCATTTTCAATTTGTTCCCTGACATGTCTGCCTTGGTCTTTTCACATTCCTCTGCCTCGGCCTCTCTCGCAATGCTCCTTTCCAAACCCCTCCTTTTCCTCTCTCTCCCCCTCTCATTATCCCTTCTTTCTACCTCTTTACAAACCTCCTCCCCCATCAATCTCAGTCGGACTCTCTCTCCCCTACCTCCATTCCCCATAACGCCCGAAATCAAACAAGGAAATATGGAGCAGATTCCTTTATTACATATACCAAACATGTTCAGAGAAACACATGTGCACACTATAAATATGGATTCTGAACACGGGACAGTTTCCAAGAGATGGATGCCAGCGATTGCATCAAAGACTGATCACAGTCTATACAGAAAAGAAAATATGATAAATAAAAACACATGAACACACCGGAAGATAAAGCACTCGCACAGCAACATGTTTCAATGTCAGCTATTATTTCTCCCCACTGATGTCCGAGCATATGAACTTCTTCAATCCTTCCTTCCTTCCCACCACAGGTAAGCGTCTGTGTTCGCACATCCATCCTCAGAGGCGGATGATACCGGAATGTATGCACTGCCTGTGCATGTGCCTTTACTCAACAAAAACATGTATATTTAGTTAGAGAGAAGTGTGTATGTGCGTGTATGTGTGTTCAATGGGCAGTAGCGGGTGGGGAAGGCATAGGAAAGGTTAGCTTATGATCCAAAGCTCATCTCCCCTCATTGCACCAAAGGCCTATTAAACTTTTATACTGAACCAGCATTGTTGCACAATACACGGTTCAGGGAATACACACATGCACCCCCTGTACATGGTTTATTCTGTGCGCAGCAAGATTCCAATATGAAAACGCAAACATTAAGCAGGATACTCTCAGAAGGTCAGGATTTGCATGTGTGAGGGGGAGAGAGAAATGAAAATAGAACAAAATCACTATGTTCCGTTTTCTATGATTTATCCCAAAATCTGAGTCTAGTTTACAATGAGGAGGTGATGGTAACAATCCTTTTGTCTCCAGCCTTTGACGTGAGGACATGTGAAAGGCCCCCCAAAACAATGATGGTGAGTGTAAAGACAAAAACAGTGTTTTCTAGTGGTCTGCATTTGATGCAAATATGACAAATGCTGAAGGAGAGAGAGAACGAGGCACACATGATCCGAGTGTTAAATCTAGGGTATAGGCAGTTAAGAGAACAAAAACTCAATAAATCATGAAAAAGGCTTAAAATCAGAAGAATTAACCAACAAAGGTGGGTGGGGGAGACAGACAGACTTTGTCCCCACAAGATTCTCTCAGCAGAAAAGTGCCGATGTGAGCACTACAGCCTCGCCAGCTGGACCTCTGTCACTGAAAACTAAAGGAAGGGGGGCAAGGATAGACGGATGGAGGAGGAGGGGTGAAGGAAGGCAGATATGAAGTAACAACGGGTACCTTCTGTGAGGGTCACAGCCGGGTAATTAGTCATTTTGAAGGTGTGCGCAAGCTGGACGGCTAAAAATATCAAACTAGCCCAGGGCAAGCCCATACCTGGGATAGAACAGGTTTCTCTCTTCATCTTCCCCTCGCTTTGTCAAGGTGATGACAATAGTTATCGAAAAATATAACCTGACATAACATCTTTCAATCTAGATTAAAAATAGTTTTGTGACTTTAAAGAGAAGTCACATTGGGACAGTAAAAAAGAAAAGTAAGTGACACAGATTGAATGCTGTCCCATGTGAAATGTGTTTTGCCAGTCTAGATAAGGCGTAGCAAACACTGTATGGCAACGTATAGATGTATACACAACAGTACCCTTTTAAACACACATACACACACAACTTCCAGGGAGATATGGCTTCATAATCAAGGATCAAGTGGTAATCCTTCCTATAGCTTAGCGTGTGTGTATGTGTGTATGTACTGCGTGTGTGGGGTCAGGCTCCATGGAATCAGCCCCCACTCACAATGGGGGCCTGTTAGCCAGTGCTAATCGCTAATGCTAACAGGATTGGAGAGCACGGCCGGACCCAGTTACCACAGCTTATCTCTCACGCACGCACGCACACGCACACACACACACACACGCACGCGCACACGCGCACACGCACACGTGCATACACGCTCGCGCATATACTTTCTTCATTGATGGAAAGAAGAAGAGCGGGGAGGGGGAGAAAAGTGCTGGCTGAAGGGAAAAAATAACGCTGCCATAGACAGTGTTTCCTTCTTTCCAGCCTACGCATTAAGCTAGTGTAAGCTTACTAGACTTCTCCCCAGACAAAAGGCTGATTTTTGGTAGTTTGCAGAAACGTTCGTATTTTCCGACAACTAATGCCATTCTTATGGTGGCCATGCTCAAACTCCACCAGTCTCACACACACACACACACACACACACCCCTTTTCACTCACATGACTGCAATACCTTGCCATCTGTGAAGTAGCGCTCTCTGCCACTCAACACACATGCAAGCAAGAGGAGAAATTAAAAGACCGTCACTGACTGAGATACAAACTAAAATGAGACAGGACAATTTACCATTATTTCCCTTGGCTGGGGAAATCTGTCTTTCATAGCGAAGGCAGCTAATGTTGCTCATGCTAACTGAACAATTTACATTTTTATTACAAACAACGTGATTCTGCCACTTCTGAAATGTGTGACAGATCACATCCTGTGTGCCAGAGGGTATTCAGGAAGATCTTCCCATCACTTGTATTAGATACACTCCCTGATTCATTCCAGAGTTCCCGACAAGTTCAAGTCATTAATAAAAGGAAGCCATAAAGCCATTGCCATAAAAGGAAGAAGATTTAGAGCAAAGGTTACCGATTGCAGAGATACGAGAAGGGAGAAATGAGACATAGATAATGAAAGTGAGGTGGAGGATGGGGTGGAGATGCTGGCATATGCAGAGAGCTGAACAGCAATTAATTCTTATTTATCCAGGACAGGAGCGTGGGAGCTCGTCTCTTCACCTGTCAGAGGGGAGGACACTCAGCGAGCCAATGACGAGACAGAGATGAAGAGGAAGTAGGAGGCTGGGGAGGGGATGGAGGAGAAAGAAGGTAGGACAGAAGAAGGGAGCATGTTGGATCATGAAGATGAAAGTGAGGGCAGAGTACAGGAAAGCACATTCAGCTGCTTCATAGGAAGATGGATCGGAGAGCGGTCAGTGTAAACATAACTAGACCGTTAACTTATAAATGTGCCTATTTGTGTGAGCACACACAAATGCACGAGACACCTTTCTCCCTGCCACCATACATCAACTAATTTACAAACATGCAATCATTCTCACAGTTTTTAAGAATCCACTGGAAAGGACACAGATACTACATGAGACACACACAAACACAAAGTAGTGCCCCAAACTCTAAATCTCATCAGTGCTACCTACCCTCCACCTACCAGCACCAAGGCCCTCATTAGCCTCGTCTCTGCCACCTTTAGCACAGTGTGTGTGTGTGTGTGTGTGTGTGTCTCTGTGTGTGTGTATGTATGTATTTTCATGTGTAATGATTTATTTAAAATGACCACTCTCCCTACAGACATGTCTGCTTCGTCTATGCACCCATTTATCTATCCATCCATCTTTCTTGTCTGCCATCGTTCTCTCATTTCCCAATGGAAGTGAGCAGATTATTTGTCCTCTCTCTCCTCCAAACTTTCCCTTTGTACGGTCTCATTGCACTCTTCCTTATTCCCTCCTCCTCATCAATTTCTCTCTTTCTCCAAACTTCCTTGCCTTCCTTTCTTCTTTCCTCACCTTGTTCTCCCTTTCTCTTTTTCTTCTCCAAATCTGTATGCCTGCTTTCCCCACTTTCTCCCTCAGCTCTCTTCTTGTGTGTGTGTGTGTGTGTGTGAGAGAGTGAGTGAGTGAGTGAGTGAGTGAGTGAGTGAGTGAGTGAGAGAGAGAGAGAGAGAGAGAGAGAGAGAGAGCGTGTCCGTCTCTGCTGCCCGACTGCAATACATCATCATTTTATCTGCCTTAATTGGATGCCATCAGGACCCCTGATACTTCCCATTTCTCCTTTAACAAACAGCTGCTCTCTCCACACACAGAAGAATAACACACAGACACAAACCATATCCCAAACTAGATTTTCTCCTTCTGCCCCTGTGTCGGCTTTCTTTCCTCACTGGTGAAAGAGTGAGAGAAAGACGGTGATGGAGTGGCCGAGTGCTTTATCAGACAGAAGGTAATGGTGTAAGGCCTGCACTGATATTATCTGTCCTCTCATTCTTGCCCTCCAGGGAGAAACAAGAAAGAAGGATAAAGAGGGAGAGAGAGGAGGAAAATGGAGACACTGAAGTACATATGGGTGAAAAGCTAAGAAGGGAGGAAGATAAAGGAAAAGAGAAGGGAAAAGTCTCAGTTCAGTTCTCTTCTCTCAACCTCGGCCTTCAAACGAGGCCCAGCTGCGCTCCATCAGCCTCACTGACCCCAGAGTGTGGTCATTTGTGTGCTCAAGTATTGTGTGTACATGTGTTTATTCGCTCCCATGACACTCTGAGCACAACTTACCAGCCCTCACCTCAGCCTCTGATTGGGCCACACACACCAGGAAGCTGCCTGAGCCGGGTCAGAAAACCGGAAGGAACCAATGTAGACACCAGCTTGTTGTTTTGGTTGCTGCTGACCGGAGTTAACTGCTACCATAAGGCCTGGCGGATGGCTCCGTATGTGTCAGTGGTAATGTGGGCTTGTTTGGCACTAAGAAATATGGCAAGGAGTCTTTTTTTTCTACAAAATGATCTGCGTTTTTCTCCAATTAACTTGCTATAGGACCTTGGACAATCTGCCACTTCATCAACTTTCACAGGTTCCAGAAATGTTGAATTATGTTTGGCTCAGTATCCAACTTCAAAAGTGAGAAAGGGAAAGTGTGTGACCAACCATATTTTTCACAAAACAAACCCTTTTTAAAGTTCAACACAGCAAAATTAAGAGCTTTGAGCTAATTTAAAATCCTTAGCCTAAATGTGTGATTTCTTAACACAATGAATATTGGGTGGCCTACTTGTTTCATGTCTCTGCTTGCAAAAACCCAACCTTTTATCCAATACTGCATTCTTTCTCATGTCTTGTGATATGCTTGCTCTGTCCCCTTTGGGATCAGTTGGTATGTACCATAACCTTCTACAGACCCCCATAAGCAGATATGGATAGTCAATAACAACAAGGTTAGTATGGAGCTGATGTTACACTCTCATATATCACGTGTGTCACATATACAGTAGGTTATTGACAGACTCCTATTATGGGATGCTATATAAGAGTATTGAGTTATTACGGTCACTGTAAAAGGAGTAAAGTATGGGACACTGGAGTTTAAACATGATCCGACGGTGGATATCCTGTGGATAGTTATCTTCTTTTGGAAAGTGTGATGATATTGTATGAAAGAGAGGAGAATGAGTTTTGGCCTCAAGAGAGACTTTTGAGCTGATTTTCTCCCTCTCATCTCTCCCACCCCCCCACCACTGTTCTCTTCAATATCACTCTCCCTCTCGCTTTTCTCCATTCACCTCACCTGAAATTATCTACTACGCTCCAATTTCCCTAGTCTATCTTGCCTGCTCTCATCTCCATTTTTTTGCCGTTCCCACTGCTATCTAGTGTTACCTCTCTTACCTCTCTACTACCTCGATTGTCGTTTTTTTCCCATCCTTATATCTGCTTCTCTGCATTTATCCTTTCCTTTGTCCCCTCTGCTTCAATGTATTTTGTCCTCTCTCTCTCCCCGCTTTTTCCCTTCTCGCCACAGCTCTCTTGTCTCTGCCCTTGTCCTCGTCTTTCCTACAGTAAGCGAGTGAGTGTATGTCAGTTTGACACTGTGGTAAACACTCATGTGTATCTCAAACACAAGGCTAAACTGTGGATTAGCACCCCTGTGTTTATCCCATTGATTAGCAAGCAGCCCCCCCCCCCCCCCTTCTTGCAGTGGCATCCATGGATCCATAGCCTAAGGCATATTGAAGGATGCACATGTGCACAAACACACAGACACTGATTAACCCCTATCCCTATAGCTGGGGGCCTACAAACTGAGACAGGAGTGTGCACGCAGCATACCAGATGAAGTCTATTTCTACTGCAGAGTCATACATGATTCATTAAGTTGGTGCTGAACACTGTCAAAGTAGGAACAAACATGGATGAGAGGGCATGAAAAGCAGAGATATGGAGGTCTATAAACGGATAAACTAATATTTAAGACCCTCCTTCTTTTGAAATACTGCTCCAGAGCTAAAATAAGACTCATCCTAATAATTCATGATGCATAATTATACTCATAAGCTCAGGCCTGGATGAATTATGCCTTAATGGCAAGTTCATGCAGCTGGCATCTTTTTCATCCACTGAATCCAACTACGGCCTCATGCAGACTCCATGCACGCGCTGCATCAATATCTGACCGCGCAGTCAAGTTGGCACAGCTAATTGCTAACAAGGGCTAAGCGCTGACAGCCCCAGGCTAATTGCTGCTAGCATGTCTGCTTTGTGGACATCAAATTGAGAAATTCAGCTTTTGGCTGGGGTTAGGGCTTTGCTGCTGATTAGCACTGGCCTTGCAGCTACAATAAACAGTCAATAAACAGACATCTCTGTGGAGAGACAACCCTATCGCTAGCTAATTAGCCCTGCCTTCACAAACAACTTGCAAGAGTGTGCCAGCACCTAAGGACTGCTTGTCAATATAGACAGAATCAAATGCTGCGCTAGCTGTCACAGTGGCTACTCAGTAAGCTATAAAGCTAAACAGGGGCTGCTGCTGGTGTGTACTGTATATGTTTGTCTGCTAATATCTATATGAATGTGTAAATTTGTGACTATTATGACAAAGTGTAGCATATAGACAGGTGGTAAAGCTCTTCAAGCTTATTAGGCAGACATGATGACTTCTAGATGTTTTGACTTTATTTTAATCTGTCAGATATTTTCTTCCATGCACAACATGGTGTGGTGACAGCTGCAGTACCCTCATCTACAATAAAATTGACAGCACCAGCTCTCATTTCATTTCGGCTTTGTTGCATTGCATTATATGTTGAGACAGAAATAGACAGGGAAGCTGCAAAAGTGAAAGTATTGGAGATGAGGAAGATGCAGTGAGGAAAGTAGGGAATGGCTGGAAGAAGAAAGTATGACAGACAGAGGGAGGGAGGCAGAGAGAAAGATGAGCTCTACAGGCAGAGAGAGGAAGAGGGAGAGAGCGAGAGAGAGAGAGGTATAAAGTCGAGGTGTAAACATGATCAATCCGCTCCCAACTAGGTTCAGAGACAGACTTCCTCTTCACATTTTCAGCCTCAGTGAAGCGCGACGCTAGCTACCTCTTATCTGTCACGCTAGTTTGAAGCCTCACAAACACACACAGCCATATTTCAACACACAGAACAGACATGGACCTGCATGCACAAGCTCCTATGCCTACCTGTAAATCCTCTACACACACACACACACAAACTCTTATTAGAAATCTTGTGCTAAAAACCTCCTTGAGAACACTTTAATCCAGCCACTCAACCACTCATCCCTACCAGCCACAAATACATATAAAAAAAATCATAGAAGTACAAAACAAAACTGGCTGACCACTGCAGCTTCACACTCGACCAATGACATGAATGATGCATCGCCTCAAAATCAAATAATGTCTATGTGAGCTTGTGACGTCAATATCTATTTGCTAGCTATCAGTTCAATGTGGGAAGATCAGCATTGGATCATTTATCTAGATTGTGACCAGGCCAGGGTCCAAGTGGTGCATGGTGATGTATCAAGACAATGAGCATGTTAGTGTCCAAAGTGGTCATTAGATGTAGGAGGCCATTATTTAAACCTTGACCGAGTCGATTTCCTCACTGGGATCATGATTTTAGCTACCTAGTTGCATTGATTAGAAGGAATAGTGCTAAAGGAATATGCTTTTAGCCTGTACAAAATTCAAATGATCATTCATGCTCCAGTCTATACAGCAGTCATCAACTGATTTTAATTATTTTATTTTTCGTCAGGCATCCATCGTTTTCTCCTTCCCCAACTGTCAGCATCTTTCAACCTGAATCCCCTTAACACCCAAAACAGCAACTTAATAATCTCTGTAAACAACACCCAAATGGCACCTATCCACTTTGGCTTTTCTTTTTTCTATAATGACACTAGAACACACCATGTGTGTATGATTTCCACCGTCGACAGGGATTTAATGGCAGCCACTTATACCCAAATCTTCTTACTCACCGCTGTTTTCTGGCACTGGATGGAGGTGCTGTTGAAGCGCAGGGCGGGCACACTGTGGGTCTCCCCCTGGATGTGGAAGATGCACTCGTAGTTCCTCTGCCCTGACTGGGGCTGGGGCAGGTTCTTGGCAGCTAAGGTGATTGGCTTGGTCACCCCGACAGGGATGTAGATCTGGGTTGACGGAAGGATCTGAGGGCAGTCCTGCAGAGACAAAAGAAGAGATACTTTATTTTTTTCTTTTCCCCCCTAAAGGAGATAGTTATGGAGGAAAGAGTGAGGTTGTTCAATACAGTCAGAAGAGAAAGTAAACAAGGCCCAAATAGCACTAGGATAAGAAAAGGAGTGATGAAATCACTTGTTTGCTGATAAGAGTAAAAAAAAAGCGAGCTGTGGGTTACATATTTGACTTCACGCCAGATTTGCAACACACGCCTAAAGAGCTGCAGTGTGATGTACTGTTCACATGTGTTACTGGCTCTGGCAACACTCCCACTGGCTTTGCACCAGAGATAAATGCTGCACGACAACACTTGAGCAAGAGATTTTTTCATACAAAGTTCACAGAGGATTATATACCCAATAAAACCATTCACATCACAACAGTGCTGCATTGTTATGGCAGAAAGATAGACTCCAGTGTATTATGTCCATGTGTGGAATGGAGTAATGAGCTCATGCACTTTGTGTTTGCCTGTATGTGTGTATGTGTGTGTGTGTGTGTGTGTGGACATCAGTCACTGATATTGGCCAGAAATGACAGAGTCTTGTTTAGATCAGAGTTTCATAGCATACACAACCTTGGAGGAGTGTGTGTGTGTGTCCTTGCATACATGTATATAAACAAAAATATTTCTTAATGTGCAGTTGGATGAATGTGTGTCTACGCATGCATGTGTTCACTTTACTGAGGCAGAATGAGACAGGACAGTCCACTCAGTATGTAATGTTTCCTAGATGTGCATGTGTGCATGTGCTGGAAGAAATGAAGTCATTACAGTGTTCATGCCATGATTTGGCTGCAATGCAGATCTCATCAACACTGAGAAGGAGAGGGAGAAAGAAAAAGAGCAGGAGGTTGGATCTTATACAACATAAGTTAAAGCTTGGGTGGAACTAACCCACCCTGTATTGGAGCGTTTGAGCCAAAAAGGACAACAAATCAGATCACTGCTGACAAATCACACATTTCTCAACACAGAGAGACTGTTAGGTGACTCACATAATAAGAGACATGTGGCAGAGAATGAAGAAACTTTTTTTATGTAAGGAAAAAGAGCCTTGAAACTATGGACTTAAAGAGACTTAAAAAGATTATGTGGCAGCCATTTAAGCCTGTTCACGGATGCCAGCGGAGGCAATCTACTGGACCAATTCCAAAACTGTTGGTAAGTATTAGTCATAAAAAAACAAAAAAAACAATTGCCTGTTTAAAAAGCTTCATCCTTCCTAAAATATTTTCAACTCTGTAATAAGAGAGTAGACAGTTGTCCCAGCCAGACAGAGTTGCAGGACAGGAAAACATACTCTTGTTGACAAGTCAGAAAAGCATTGGATAGGAAAACATCGACCAGATCCTTGTAAAATATTCACTGCACGGCCTCTACTTCATTTCTTGTTGTAGCTTTTCCTTTAAGAAGATAGCTGGCTCACTGTCAGTGAATTTTTCTTTCCCCTCCTCTCCTCTGAGCTGTTGTACATTAGAAGCTACAGCGTGTCCCTGGGGCCTGAACACAATGCCGGAGTTTGTTCATTAGGCTGCTTAGCCCTGGCCTTGTGTGTCTGATCACACACAAACACATGCATAACACATAATGAGAGAGGGGAATACTATAGGAGGGAGAAGCGGGATACAGAAGACCCGACGTATAATCAACTAGGAGGAAGGTGGGTGAGAGGAGGAACGAAGGGGAGGCTAAATGGATGGCTTGGAGGGAGGGAGTGAGGTAGGTAGTGGTGGAGGGAGGAAGAGGGTTAAGAATAGAAGGAGGGGGAAATGAAGGGAGTGGAGAGAGAAGAGGGAAGTGAAAAGGATGAGAGAGAAAGTAAAGAAGGAGTGGAGGTAGAAGCAGTGGAGGGGAGTTTCTTTGGGAACAGAGCAAAGTGAAACAGGGAAGTCAGATAGCTGCTGATGCGAGGAAAGGAAAAAGAGAAATGGAAAGACTCAAAAAAGGGAAGGGTCAAAAGAGAGAAACAGAACAATCAGTACGAAGAGGATGTCTTCTGGATGCCTGGATCCCTCTGCACCTCTCTTTATCCATCCCCTCCCATCCACGTACCCAAGCCCCCCGACAACATCCTACTTAATTAACTGCCTGGAGCCAAAGACAAAGCTTGAAAATTGATGGGTGGGGGCAGAGATGGAGAGAAAAAGAGAAAGAGAAAGAGAGAGAGAAGTAGAGATTGATTTGTGCTTTTGAAGTCCTGTGTCAGTAAAAAGGGATGCTCATGTCAAAAGCTGTAGGATTGCATCATCCAAGGTGCCACGAGACTCAAAAGAGACAAGGTTTTGAGCATCTTGCTGCTAAAGCTAACTTGTAGGTGCCAGTGTGTCAGAAGCTAGCATAGCCTCTAGCGGAGCTAACCAATGTTTTATTCATCCATCTATTGACTTTGTGTCAGCTCAGCTGTCTGATTGTCGTTTTCTCTGGCAGTCATCTTTCCTTATAGTAACCCTCTCTTGCCTTCACTCCTTTGTATTGTCATCCTAAGGTATATCCCAGTAAAATAATTGAATAATAATGACTTAAATATAGTTGTCTCATATGCAATATGTAGGTTTAAGTTGGATGTTCACTTTACAGTTTCCTTCACAGGAAATAGAAAACGGTTTTCTATGAAAT
The DNA here is from genome assembly GCA_036024295.1 of Nannoperca obscura. Classification (NCBI taxonomy): domain Eukaryota; kingdom Metazoa; phylum Chordata; class Actinopteri; order Centrarchiformes; family Percichthyidae; genus Nannoperca; species Nannoperca obscura. The sequence continues at coordinate 11,871 of JAVQJL010085683.1, forward strand.
ATGTAAGAGAACGTTAAAAAGAAACTCAGGTGACCTGCCGCTATATGAAATTAGTCTGAAATCCAGCACTTCACATCAAAGACTTTAAAGTCTGACCATAATGACAATGCAGGCCAATATCCAGTGAAGCACTGCTGAGATAGTTCATTGATGGCATGTTGCAAGAGTTCAGAAATCCTACTGCACGAAGCCCCTGGTTTCTCAAATACAAGATCACACTGCATCACAGACAGAATGGAGAGGGGTTCTGGGAAAGAGATGGAGGTAGGAGGATGGAAAAGAGAGGACACTGAGGGAAAGTGAGAAGAATAAAGGGAAAAGTGCCCTGCAGAGAGAAACTACTTCATCAGTATTTGTGACAGGTGCCAAAACAGTTCAAAGCCGGCATTAGGCCTACAAAGTGCAGAGTACACTGAAACAATATTTCACCGAGGGGATTCGTTCGAAGCCGAAAGAGATCCCCCCTTTTTCCTGACTTCTAGGCTTTCATTTCATCTGTGAAGATGGATGCTGCAGTTTTATTGGCCAGATGTGACACCCATCCGGTTGATTTCAGCAGGACCAACAGGGGAGGAAGAGAAAGGGGTGTGTGGTAAGGAGTTTTTTTAATGTGTGTGTATGTGCTTGTGTATATACTATATTGGTGGGATAGGGTGTGTGTTGTAAATGCCTGGGGGAGATGAGCTGATCCAGTTAACTGTCTGATGGCGAGTCGGCAGACGACCGGATGGCGATTTTAACTTTTCTCTACACACACATGCACCAGAGCAGGACCTCTTTTTGCACAGAGCAGCAGCTTGCTTTATCACAGGGTTCACTTTATGTTGCTCTACCGTAACCGGTAAGAGCCATTTATAGTAAAGTTACATGTGTGTGAAGTGGAGAAGATGCGTGAAGGAATGCACGCCACAGATGGTTTCTCCACACCAGAACACGGCACAAAAACATCTGCTCTATTTTGAGATTTTGATCAGTGTCTATGCATTGACATCTTCATAAGCATCTTTAAGACCAACAGATGTGGATACTGCAACAGAACACTGCCTTTGCCAATTTAAACATTCCTTGTTGAACAGCTGATGACGAGTTGGGTAAACAAACATCCACCATTAACTGTGAAATAAGCTCTCACATGCTGATTGGATTGGGATGTAAAAGTGTATATTTGTACCTATGTTTTTCAGTCTGTGAATGAGTGTACATGTTACAAAGTGTGTGTTCATGATTCATGATGGCGGACGTCCAAGGCTCCAACTTCTGTTCAAAGCTAAGTAGCCAGAGGGCTTTCCTTACCTCTCCGTGTTTGTGTTCCCTTAAAGGCCGCTGTTAGCTTTGCTGCCTAAGGCTAGTGCCAGAGTTCCCATTTGTTAACAGTAAAGGCATATATAATTATGTAGATTATTACCATGTACTGTATATATTATCTCAAATTTCTACATACAGAATAAGAGGAAATAGCTTTACTCTGATTATACTTGCAGTTGATACAAACCTCGATGTGTTTTTGAGACAAAAATGAGCCAAAACCATCATTCCTAACAATAGTATTCTTAAAGTCATACAATGCTTGACCTATCTTTTTTGACATCTTACTGCAGACACCCAGATGCCAGTTTTGATTGAATGTCGCCGTGGGCCTTCTGAAAAGGAGAGCAGCTGTCATTCTAGGTCAAGCCCATTCTAAAATATTCCTTCTTTCATTTTCAATGCGCTCCGATGTATGATCAGAAAAAAAAAAGTCTACAACATTTTTTTACAAAACAAGTGTGAGCGGATGAGATAATCTCTACTCGCAAGTGAGCAAAACACCTTTGAAAATCCGCCAAGAGCAGATAATGAGACAGTCGGCAGGCAAGAGTGCATGTGTGTGCATGCAGATACATAGAAGGTGAGAGATTAAAATCAAGACATTTTGTAGACGGGGTGGGGTGGGGTGGAAGGAGGACGAGGGGTTGGAGGATGAAGACAAAAGCAAGAGCGGGATGCTATATAAATAAATAAATGTATCAAAAAGTCAAAAGAGTTCTGAAGGATTTGGCATAGCCTCACAAGATATAAATTAATAAAGCTCCAAAAACACTGCGCATATGTAATGAGGTGGGTGTCTGGTCGTTTTTTTTAAAGTCCTCCCATCTCCCTCAAACAACCCCCCACCCCTCAAGTCCATCCATAATTAATTAGCCGCCTCTGTGATGTGGGGACTATAGATCAGGGAGGAGAAAAAATAACACACTAAATAATGAAGTAAAGTGATATGGGGAGCCCGGGGGAGAGATGAGATGGCATAGATGGCCACAGAGGAGCGAGGGGGGCACACTGGTACAAATAAGAGTGACAGTGTGTTTGTGTGTGTGTGTGTGTGAGAGAGAGAGCGAGAGAGAGTCACAGGGGCCTGACAATGGGGGTATATGAAGAGTGTTGAATGCTCCCCCACCACCTGTCGAAAAGCCCCCCAGGCTTTGTGACAGAGGTCTCACGTAGGAAACCAAAGAGCCGTCTGCAACCTTGAACTAAAGAGTCCCACCTAGGCCTTGTTACAATCCTCTATACATTAATATTATATCACAATATATCGCATTGGGTGGATCCTTTTATCCAAAGTAACCTACGTGACATGGTGTGTCATGCGTTTTGGCTGTGTAAACCTCCAGTGGGGATGGAGCCTCTAACCTGTGTAATGACTGTCGTGCATTTCCAGTCAACTAATAAATAATGCTGGGCAATAAACCAATATGGCAATCATATAATCATGTAAAATATAATCAATTAGACTGTTTTTGCAGCAGAATTGTGCTGCTTTTCGTGTCCAAAGAAAACACATAATGAACCCACAAATAAAAAAGGAAAATGCTTTTATTCTTCCACCAGCCGTTTGTGTGTCCTGATGGATAGGTGATGTAAATATATACAAAGAAGACTATGGTGAAATAATGTAAAAAAAGTTAAAATCCTATGGAATATGATGGCGTCTGTGACAAAACTAAATGTTTTCACACATTATTGGTTTGGTGTTATTTGGGTTGTTAATGGGTTGCCACAAAATAGACATAAAAAAGAGATGTGATTCAGAAATGATGAAACAAACAAACCAAAAAAAGCCTAACTGTTAAATCGGAGAACTACTTAATAAGGCAGCAACATGTAGAACAGTGCAGGAGCGAGGGAAGAAAAGGGACTTTGAACCTTGAAAGGGACTGTGAGATTGTCCGCCCACGTCCTATGTTTTCTAGCAGAGTAGTGATGAAGGGAAGAGGAGATGCAGGAGGGGAGGAAGGGAGGGGGAGAGAGAGAGAGAGAGAGAGAGAGAGAGAGAGAGAGAGAGAGAGAGAGAGAGAGA
>JAVQJL010085712.1:0-10510 GCA_036024295.1 Nannoperca obscura
TCCAGCCATCACAGTTCGGCCCTTGTCAAAGTCGCTCACATCCTCACGCTTGCCCATTTTTCCTGCTTCCAACACATCAACTTCGAAGACTTGCTGCCTAACTTATCCCACCCACTGACCTGTCAGTGGTCATAATGTTATGGCTGATCAGTGTATATGTATGTTATGTTAAAATGTTTTAAAGAATGACAAAAAAAAATTGTCTCCAACTGTCACCTATTGGTAAATATTTGAGGAACTTCTGCATCTCACCACTGTATAACAATTGGCCTGATTACTAAATTACACTGACAAGGAGTTTGATTACTAAATAGCTGTCACTTGCAGAATCTCAAGAAGCAGAGGAGTTTGTGAGATTGATATCATTCCTCTCCTGATTGTAAAGTGACCATGATGACGAAGCACCACAATAATAACTTATTAAACTCATTTTAGTTTGTCTACAAATAATGCTTGTATTCTGGACTTGTTCTAAGCTTTGTGTTCTTTTTTGTCATAAAATCCCATGAAAAAATTGATGCCAACAATGTATCTATCCTGACATATCTTATTCCTCTGTGCCACAGAGCTCCACTGTTGTCCAAAGACTATTAAAAACACAGTTTTGAACTGGGTGATGTGTTCCTTCATTATCATGAACACACACATTGTAGTTTATTTTGAATCAGACCCACATACGCTGTCCTACTGCTGTAAATACTTGTTAGTGCACCAAATGTGTATCATTCCGCTCAAAATAGTCCCCAACAAAAGCAAATGCAACACTTGTTTAAGTAATGTTTGCTAAAAACTACAATGCCCAGCTCTTTTAGGAAATTGCTGAGGCTTTTTTAATAATAAAGTATTCATTTATGACCTGTTTTACATATTCAGTAAGAACAAATGAACTTGAGGCAACAGACAGGCTAGGGAAGTACGAGAGTACTGACAGAGTAACACATTGTTGGTTTTGGTCTTTTCATGGGCTTTGTTGGGAATAAGAAAAATGTAGAACAGCACTATCTTTATCCTTTAATATCTTAATATTAGAAGATGATAGTTTGGGGTCAAAAAACACCACGTACAAAAACCTGTGGAATGAATCTTAGTAAATGTAAAATACTATGTGTTATTGATCAGAAACCCTTTTCCACCATTTCAAATTAACATACAGAATCATTCATGTGAGCATTTTCATTCAGTGCTGTTAGTAAAAACTGGTCTTCACACAGGCAGCATAGCTCTTCACTTATTAATGAAAACTGTTGCAATTTCAATTTCGATTTAAAATTTAAGTAAAATTCCAATTTAGAAAAAAACACATATATACACATTTAAAAAGGAAAAGTGTTAGATTATACCGCCTGTTAGTAAAACTGAGTGTATTCAGACATGTTCGAAACATTCAAGTTTGAGTTCATGCCTATTACCACCCATATGTTGTGCCATGTATTTTTCACTCAGAGTTATGAGACAGTCATACTGACAGAAGTACATGCAGGCAGAAGTCCACGGCACGCAGAACTGGAAACCCATGCTGACTGACTGACTGCACCAGTCTAGTAGTTACCAATTGCCTGGATGGAGGCATGGATGGACTCTAGGCCCATTACAAGATCTCCTCATTTGGCAAACTTCCCCAGTCTTCACTCTGGCTCTACAAATACAGAATCGAGCCAATCAGAGACCTCTTTCTGTCTCACTCTCTGGTAAACTGATAATTGACACTATTAAAGTTTTGACCCGATTATTTCCAAAGTGACAATATCAACTAAATGGCTACTCACTTCATAACTGCATACACTTAAATGAAAAAGGCCTACATGAAGAACTTACCATAAGCCTTTTAGGATCACAGTACCATATGTTCTCTACAGCACAGCTACCCGATGGTCACGCTGACTGTACATTAATGAACAGCTTCACAGTTTGTCCTCAGAGATTATAGACTTGGCTCGGCAGCAGCTGCCTCTCACAGCTAATGGTTATGGGCCACATTTTGGATTTTCATAATAGTTACCTTAATTTATGTAGTTTCATTACTTACTTTAGGCCACTTTGTATTCCTGGTTTGGCAACACGAGTAACATTTTAAAACCAGTTTAGTTTGTTAACATTGGTGTCCTCGTGTTTTGCCATGAAATGTGTCCTCTTGTCCATGAAGACAGATTTAGCACACATCCACAAGTGAAAAGGCCAAAATAATACTTTTATGTTTGAACATAAAAATGTAAGCAATCTGACCAGCCTTGATGTGTAGTTCTTGTAAAATGTAACTCTCTGATGGCATAATGATATTTGCTTATCTCTGTATCAGTGCACACGTAAGGAAATTATATATTTTAAGGTACATTTGATCCATAGTTTTCCTATTTCAGGTGTATGTGTTATTGTTACTCATATTTGGTTGTTGTCTAAACTGCAAAACATCCTTCCTTACTATGTATCTTTATCAAAAATTTGAGTATATCTTTGCCAGAATGTGTTGTATGTCCAACTAAACACCAAGTATTGGTCGTTCTCTACAGTTCCCATTACCTCTCTCCACCGGGTGTTAATGATTTGTCAGCAGTGGCCTGATTTTGCTTCCCAGAACTCATTAGTAGTGGCCTTTTGGCTCACTAACAAAATGTTGAGCACACAAATTCAGCAAACCAATCAGTCTGCTGACACCGATTAGGTCTATACTACGCTACTGTGTTACACCCAAAACAATGCATTTTTGCCTCATTGTTATGTGTATTCAACATTAAAAACTGCCATCACAAGACACACTCTTTTAAATCTTTTTCACAGTGTGTTTTGCATCTATTGAAAAAAGAAATAATAATTCACTTAAATAGCTCTGATTTCTGATTAATTCTATAACCACAAGGTAAAGATACCTGAGCTATTATATGTTTAAGCTTTTGGTTTTGATGTATGGACTGAAGTGACAGAGAGCCCCTCGTGTAGTGGAGCAGAAACACAGCTGTTTGTTGGTGTTACTGCTGAATATGCGTTCGGTCAGAAGTACAGCTGAAGTGACACTGTGCTTTTGCTTCTGTAATTAGGTTCCCTCTATAAGAAACGCAAATTAAGGCCAGAAGTGTTTGTGTGGTCTCAGCAATGCAGACAATGAGGCTTTGTTTCTGGGCTGCGACTTGAGCTCCCTCCACTTCAACCATAAACCAAGTCTGTAGAGAATGTGAGAGATTTGGAAAAGTGGAGAATCAAATCATTTGAAATTCTCATTGAGTGAAATGAAGCAGAGGTGAAACAAAGTCATTGTTTTGCAAGTCTCTCGAGTCAAGATTGACATGTCTCCTTTAAGTTTCGAGTCCTAAACAAGTCATAATGTGCTCTTCACCAAATGTAATGCCATTTAACAACATAATAATATATAACATTTTTAGAAATCATGAATGCTTTTTCTATTTGTAAATTTGTATTGCACATAGCATATACCACTATTAACCAGCACCACAACACAATGGATTTGTTTTTGTCCTGTATTTAAATAACATATCATCTTATCATCTTTGGGCTTGGGGGAAGGTAAGTCCATGTGAAGTCCAAGTGAAGTCACAAGTCATTGGTGTTTAAGTCCAAGTCGAGTTGCAAGTCGTCTTTGATGTTTTCAAGTTGAGTCTAAAGTCATCAAATGTGTGCCTCTGAAAGCATAAATATTCTCTAATAACACAGACAAATGTCTGTTTGTCATGTTGATATGATACTGACAAAGAGTCGGTTAGTTACATCAGAGATATCAGGGTTGAAGTCATTATGAAGCAGAAAAACACAGCAGCAACTTTAATATGTGGGGTGTGTTACTGACAGTTGAAATATTGCTGTTGCTGGTATGTTGTTTCTGCTGGCTTTAGTGTTCTATTGGTGGATCTACAGTACACCTAATGCTACTGGTCTAACACTACAGGGTTTTTACAAACTGTACCTGCAAACAGGCGCATCTGAAAGTCTATATTCTGCAAATCACACAGGTAAAGAATACACAGGCAAAGAGAGAAAAGTGTCAGCTGAAATCAATATGAATATACAGCAAACTAAATGGTCGACAATAAAGCCAATGAGAGGAAAATCAGAAGAAATAAAATGTCAAACATTTGTGAAAAAAAAGGCTGCATGAATCAAATGAGCACCACAGTGTATTCACGAGTGGGGAAAATGAAATGAAAGATTATAAAACCATGAAGCACTAGAAGTCCCTAGTGACAGTCTGACTTAACCCGAGTGTTATTTTTTATAAGGAAGTAAGTACAATGAGATGAGAAGTCTAAAAAAAACTCATAACTCATAGCATAACTCACACTACTGCTGCAATAAGAGCTAAACAGAAACACATTTATAAAACACATCTAAATGATTGTAGAGTACCATGCCAAAGCAGGTGTGAATAAATCTTAAAGTTGTAAACCTCAAGAATTTGATGATACTATTTATGGTCGGCATTCTTTCTGTAATAGCCATTCAACATATTTACATTCTGTAATTAACTCAATATTTAGTAGTTTTCATTGTTAGTGATTGTCTTCACACACAGGAGGAATTCTCAAATGATTCAGTGTTACTTTTTTATTTCGCTGATGTCACTGTTTACTGTTCGATCTCCTACAGCTGTATCAGAACTGTGTGATGTTACTGCTAATGCTAACCCTACATTTCCCACTGCCGCTAGTTCACATTAAAAGCATTCAATTGGCAAAACCCGTGGTGGCTTTTATTGTGAAGCGGTCACAGGAAACACACCTCTGTTTGTCACAGAGGTTGACATTTTGTATCAGCGGATCAATTTTAAACATTGTAGCAATTTGGAACAATAAGCAGCCACAGTAAGCGGCTTTCCATGCAACTATTTTGACCTGCATTTTCAAAAAAAATTATAATCTGAGTGGAAACGGAAAAACTAAAATCCAAATATATTTTTAAAGGAATTTACGCTTGGCTGAGGTGGAAATGTTGATGTTCCGATAACAACAAAAACCAGGTGTTGAACCGTTCTTGCCGTTTCGCCAGTATCCATGAATGTCACCAAATCACCCAGGATAGAAATCTTACGGATTATGACTTATAACTAAGTGAGGAAGCACTATTAATGTAAAATACTCCTCTAACTCTTTCTATTCCACCCAACTTTGATCTGAAAAATCACGTCGACGTCAGCATAGTTACAATGGAGATAATGGGACAGATTACTAATGAAGTAAGAAAAAGAGAAACAAAGTTATTTGTATGAAATCAATATTGTTCCCACACTGATTTCATTAGTTGCCTTACCTCCTGTAGCAGGTCAGCCTGCTCAATGGCCTTCAATACATTCTTTTTGGACGTCTCCTGAGCTTCCCCGCCAAGCAAGAATTCATCCAGAATGAAGTAAGCCTTCTCGAAATTGAAAATAATGTCCAGCTCACAAACCTGTCGTTAAGAAACGAAAGAACACTTACTATTAATTAGCAGTATTTGGAGCCTGGGTTCAACAGGTGGCAAACATGTGATTAACACGTGGCACGGACACACAACATGTAAAAACAGAAACGCACGCTGCCAAAGTATTTGTCCAGCAGCTCCACGTATCTGTGGATGATTTCCAGAGTGATGAGCTCGTTGTCCTGGTCCTCTATGGCACAGCAGAAGTACAGGCTGGCATACCTGCAACGCAGTGACAAGCTGGCCAACTTTAACTTGTCAATCACAAATTATAATACAAAGAATCTCTAACTGTGACATCTGCAACATCAAGCTGACAAAGTAAACAGAAGAAGAGCTGACTTTGTGCAATTTTATCACTTAGACAGGCTCTCCAAGTGATATATACTGTCTCCCAGCTCGCTGTAATAGTGCTGAGAAGGCGCTTTGCTGTTATTATGAAGGATCGCTGTTTACTGTGTACAGGATATTCATTTAAAAGCCAGAAGCGGTATGCAGAAGGCTTTATGTTAAGCCTCATTCTGCCATGGTTCTTTATCCCTGATAATCCCTAAGGCACTCTTTAAGCATGTGATGATTGGCTAATAAAGGAGCTGGCCCGTTGATCCAAACACAACCAGCAGGGCAGGAAGGCACAACTGAGAAAGACAAGTACCACTTCTTTCAAACTTGACAGGACAGGAACTTGTCATCGATTCCCGTTATTGGACTCCTTTCTATCCCTGATATCCGTTTCTATCTGTGTCATGGTCCACTCTGTCCTCGTCTGCTGTGTGCGTGCACATGAACGCAAGGCACAGCCTAGCTCAGGAAACGCAAAGGGTTCAGTTGGGTTGTTTAGCAATGCAGCGCATAGAAGTGATACAGCACTTTTACTGTAGCTGACTAATGTGGCAAGCCAGCAGGCATAGCAGGAGGAAGTTAAGGGCTCAAACCTTTTAAAGCAAGTGCATAACTGTATCCCACACATGAAGATAAAGATGGTTCAGATGAAGATACACATTTAGAAGATTTGGATTGCTAAAACCTGTCTTAATGAACACATGCTAGGAGCTGCAACAATTAGTTGATGAATCGATAAAAATTTGGGAAATTGATTTTAGTTATTTTTCAACACTTCTTACTCCCAGTTTCTCAAATGTGAGAATTTGTAGCTTTTCCTTGTCATATTTGAGAGCAAATGGAATATATTTGAGTTTTGGACTGATGGTCAAATAAAACAAGAAATTTAAATACATCACCTTGAGCTGTGGAAAATTATAATGGGCATATTCACTATTTTCATAAACTTTATCTTTCATAGACAATACAATTGATCAATCATTTGAGAAAATAATTGCAGATTAATCAATTAAGAGCCAAAAAAGTCACACAAAAAAGAAAACACACACACATCAAAATGAACGATGAATAATTAATGGAAAATGTCAAAGTAATTACTAAATGTAGGAGGTAAACGAACATCTGGTTTTGCAGTTGTGCAAAGTTGTTGGCTGGTCAGGACCTCGAGTGTTGTGTCTGTCTGTCCCTGTCGGGTAACCCAGGTTCACCAATAGTCTGCCTGCCTGTCAGTTGGCACAGCAACCGGATATAATGAGGCAAAATTAATGCTTCTTTCTGTTGTAGTCATGATGCCTTCGTCTCTCTGATAACACTTTCTCCTTACTGTCCAACTGAGCTCTGTCTATGAATGACAGGTCTGTAAATCACGGGACGTGTGAACATTTCTATTCTGCGAGTGTTTACCCAGAAAACATTTTGTCCATGAACAAAATAAGTGCCATTCATACCCACCGCTTGTATACAATCTTGAGGTCTCTCCACTCCAGAAAGCTGCACATTTTGGGCTTTCGAGCCAGGACCGTCTGCACCAACTCTCTGGTGATCTTCTTTTTCTCCTTATCAGACAAAGGCACGTACCATTTCTGAAGCCTGAGCTTGCCTTGTCGACTGAATAGAAGCATGAACTGCATCTGAAATTAAGACACGGGGGGAGAAAACAGAGAATCTATGATCTGAACACAATGAGAGATGAGAGGAAGGAGTGGGTGCTTAAAGACATCCACAGAAAGAGCCAGGAGCATTCAAAACACACGTCTAATGCAACCGGATGTGGATGGAAAAAGTCTGACTGATTGTGACAATGATTAGTGTAAGACACATGTGAGGTACTCAAGAAATGACCAATGTGCAAAAGAAATTCAATTTAATCAGGTCAATTAATCTGAGGAAATTAATAAAAGGCCAACCCTTCATGTGATAATTGAAGATAGAAATTATTTATATGATAATTAGTTGTTATGCTATTTGTGTATGGGGTGCAGCCATGTGTTTAAGATAAACAGCGCACCATTTCACTTCATGCTCAGATTTAACCTAAACCTAAACAGTTTACCAGAGTCAACATAACATGCGTTCAATTCAAGATACAGTTAATCAAATAGCACAAGAGTGTGGTTAAAATAAGCTATTTGAAAGCCAGTTCTCTACAGTTATAAGGAAGACATGACTGTAATCATCATCTCGTCTTCACCGTTATCAACACAGCCTGACGGAAGTATCGTTAACACCGTTATTCATTCAGTGGTTAGCATTAGCCTCTTCAGCCACCGCCTAGCCTGTTTGAAATACCAAATTTGACCAAACGTGTGTGTAAATTTTAATATAAATGGCGATATAAATGCACACTCAAAACTACTTACCTTGAATAACAACACTTTATTCTACGCTGAAGAAATGAGCAAACCAACGCCAACCCGAAACATACGCTGCACAGTTAGCATCAAGCTTCTGATTGGCCAATGTAGCTCTCATAACCTTGTGCATTGGCTAACATTTTTTGACAAACTCCGCCCATCCAACCCTTCAACTCAATATCACGGATGTGATTGGCTGGTACATACATCAATCAATCCACAAGGAGACGGCTAGTTCCACCCATTAAAACTTCATCATTAGAAGCATCAGCTGAATGTTTATATAGAGGCTGAATAACCAGGACTGATTATGTAACTTTGCCACAGCTGGAAGTGCCAAGTGTAGGACTTTACATACCAAATAGTGTGTCTGAAATAGCTCTTGAGCAGAAAGTGAGCAACAAACACACATAACAAAGGACCAAAAAACAACTATAACAAACAAACAAAACAACTTTTTACTCATGCAAACAGCATTTGGAGCACTTGCACCCTCTTGATCTCATGCACACTGCTCATGCAGGTGACATCAAGGATTTAGGGTGGATATTGTCACTTACTCCCTCACTCACCTATATGGAGCCTGAACAGTGAAAGTTACATTTTGCATGGAAAAGAAAATCTGGCTATGAAAACAAAATGTGAACTTGATACTTTTTACATTCTGATGTGATTTTAAATGACAATGTTCAGATTTTTCTTCATGTCAATCTTTTTTTCAGTGACAGTTTCTTTTATACGCTCTGGTATGTTTTTTATGTCAGATTTTTGGTTTCAGCTCTCTGTCACTGTTTTGGCGCGGAGAGGAGGGGTTTGAGGGGAGGGGCAAGGAGAGTTTGACTGACGTAATATCTGCATACTAAGGAGAGAACATCACTCTTCACTGTTCCTGAACCAGCCGCCCTCACAGCAAACCTACAGCAATGTCCTCCACGATCACCAGGAACTCTTGAACAAGTCTGTCTCTGACATTGTTTGCTCACAGAGAACCAGGCTGGGTTCAATTTAACTGATGTTATGCCAGTCTGGCAGAGGTCTGCTGGAACAAGCACTAACATTTGCTAATACATGACAGCTAGCTAATGTTAGGTTATATCATGGTTGTACGTGAGCAAACAGCGGCAGAGACAAACAGACTTAGCTGCAGTTTGGGAGTTCAGGTAAACTCAGGAAAACCCTAAATGTGCGGCCTTTCCCCCAGCCTTTATTTGTTCGTGGCAGCTACACCCCAGGCCATTACTATCATCACTACTTATTTGAGAAAATACGATATGTAATGTGACATTACTGGTGAAAAGAGGGTTTTGTCCATTTTGGCTGCTCGAAGCACAGCTGTTATGCGGAGTTGTGCCTGCTGAGATTAGCATTCTCGTTGCAGAAATCTACTGGATATTGGAATGATTTCTAAGGGGAAGTACAACTTGAAAATGATGCTGTATTGCATGATAATGTATTCGTAGTCTATAGTTTATGGACACAAAGACTGAGAAGGAGCATTCTTGATATGCTTTATTTCTGAAGGAGACTCTTCTGTTCTATCGTTGTGTTTTTAGAGCTGCCGAGATTTGCCTCGCCTCTTATTTGAGCTTGAAAGATTGTCACCATGCATCAAAAAAACCCAAACTATGAGCAAGTAACATCATCTGATCCTTAAATATGGAACCAGCTTCCAGTTTGTTTACGGGAGGCAGACACCCTCCTCACATTTAAGAGCCGGCTTAAGACTTTCCTCTTTGATAAAGCTTATAGTAGGGCTGACTCAGGTGACCCCTGAGCCCCCCCTTAGTTATGCTGCTACAGGCCTAGACTGCCGGGAGACTTCCCATGATGCACTGAGCGCCTCTCTCCTCTCCATTTGTACACACCCATATCCCATTAATGCTTGTCACTAATTCACCTTCTTCCCCTAGCTGTGTGCTTCTCTCGTCCCCCTCTCTCTCTCCTTCTAAAGCTTTCTGCAGGTATTTCTGCCTCCGGCACTGTAGAGTCTGGATCTGTGGTTGCTCCTGCTGCCCCTGTGTTCCTGGTCAACTGCCGTTGTTGCTATTATTGTTACTACTGTACTACTGTATGTTCTCCTTCCTCCTGCTATCTCTCCTGATTGAATCATCTGGGCACTAATTTTATGGCAATCCAACCAATAGCCACGGAGATATTTTACATACTGGACTAAAGTTAAATACATACATATACATGTACATTAGAAAAATGTGTTTCCAGAGTATTCCTGTCCACTATTCCACCCGTAGACGCAGATACTTCACTAAGCGCTACCGCAACATTTCTAATCTCAGCCACCTCCCCAGATCTTCTCCCTCAGCCTCTTCTCTCTCTGTAGGCCTGTGGAACTGCCAGTCGGCCGTGAACAAGGCAGATTTCATCCCGGCCGTCGCTGCCCAGGCCTCTCTTCA
>JAVQJL010085714.1:0-25862 GCA_036024295.1 Nannoperca obscura
TCTATCTATCTATCTATCTATCTATCTATCTATCTATCTATCTATCTATCTATCTATCTATCTATCTATCTATCTATCTATCTATCTATCTATCAGTCTATCGATCTATCGATCTATCAGTCTATCGATCTATCAGTTTATCGATCTATCAGTCTATCGATCTATCTATCATTCAATTATGATCCTTGTGAGGCTCATAGAACAAACAGCTAAATTGACCACAAATTAAAGGGATATTCCAGTATTTTTGTATTGCACATCCATAAAGTTGGGGGACTTGTGAGAGGGAGATTTAAAATTGATTTGTCAAAATCAATGCAGCTTTCACCACCTGTTCACACATCTCCCTCTTGCCTCCAATGAATTGTGGAGCTTGCAGGCGTGTTGAGCATTGACGTACTTTACATACTCAGGTCTGATTGGACGGTGTCTGCTGCTACTGTACTGGCACTCATCTAAGTAGTTCATTTCCTGAGTAGGCTCGCATATCCAGACTCCACACATTGTTTTAGCACAGTGCCAGCACTAGAAGAAGGTCTGGCTGAATCCATTATCATTCTGGTTTACTTGTTGGTATTTCTTTAAACCAATCACGAATCGTCTTGGGCGGTGCTAAGCCCAGGATGCCGCGACGGTGCCCTTGCAGTGTAGACAGACGCAGCGGAAAGGGAGGAGAATTCCAACTGAAATAGTCGGCCAGTAGCTCAGCCTACTTCCCGGGAGGCAGACTATTTCATGAGGATTTTTCCTCTTTGCAGTGAAGCGGGCTTTGCTAGATGTTACTAAAAATGAGAAGACTACTGAGTCTTCATTCAACTTCCTTAACATTCTTTTCACCCTCAACAATGTCCATCGTCATCAGGAACAAAAACTAGCCAATCACAGTTGTCTGTATACATATAATCTGTATACCATATGAGTTTATGTGTTACTGTCAGATTTTTGTTCGTGTAGAGGAGTCTTTGGTTTGTGTTTGGAGCCTATATGCATGTTGCTTAACCCTTTAACGCACAACTGTAAATCAACCTTTAGTCCTGAGTACAGCTCATGCTCCAAAACCTCTGAATCTAACAACTTCTGTTCACAACAGGTTCATATGCAAAGTGTTCAGAAAAATGAAATTGTAGTGTAAAGAAATTTTGTTGAGGGTGCAGAGTCAGATTATGGGATGGAAACTAGAAGAATGGATTTGACTTTGATGGACTTTCAGAAGGTTGGCTGTTCAGTGTGCGTGTGTGTGTGGAGGTGTGAGAAGGTCAGGCCATATGAGAGGCCTTTTCATGTCTGTGTGCTTATGAGAGCGGAGCAGTGAGACGTCCTGTCATTGTGCCGCTCAGCTCTGGACTCTCTCACACACCGTCCTGACTCTCTGTCGACAGCTGAGACGCTGAGAGTTACCTGACTTTGTTACCTGACGCACTGTTTGACACAGACTCTAAACCATGAGTGGTGAGTAACCAGTGAACAGCTCATTGAAGTTTGCAAAGCTTAACTTTATATTATGTGTGAATATGTGGAGAATACTGGATATAAGAATTTACCAGGACAGAAGAAGTGCATTTTTATTAAGAGGTTTCTGAGAGTATGGCAGTATATAAAGTGCACTTTCTCTGATTTTTGAACAGTTCTTATTTGATGGAATCACTGAGAAAATGTTTATAGTACCATGATTGTGATGCTGCAGTGCAGATAAAGAAAAACATGAAAGACTGTAATACAACCTTAAAAATGTGTATGTAACATCTTGAGTTGACTGTCCTAGTATGTTTTAACATGGCAGTCTGAAGTGGCTTTCTGCTGAGGTGTGACATGTGCTCTGCCTTACAAGCTGCTATCAACAATACTGATGACACTGAGTTCAATTTTAAAACATTTGCTAGTGTTTAGTGCTACAGTGGTTTTGGATTTAATGGTAAGATATTTTCATTTTATCTGTATAAAATACCTGTTGACCATCTCAGGGTTATTGATGATTTCCATTACTGTTATTGACCCTAATTTCCTTGCTGTTAGCTTTATGTTTATCACTGTGCTCATCCACTGGTGGATGTTTGAGTTGTCAGACAGAAGAGCGCCCCTGGCAGTCTGACCAGGACTAAGCAGTTTGAGCCATAGCTGGTAGCTTTAGACTGAAAGTCGTCACTTTGGCATGGCACTGGCAACACTGTCAGCTGTTTTAAACATCACTAAACAGTTTATGATGGTAAATGGACAGTTCAAACTGCAGCTGTCACCTCAGGCTGTGAATAAAAATGGCCTTTAAAATAGAAACGTCTGGCAGTGTTTCTGTTCATTTTCTCATTACACCTGATCAATAATTCTATTTTAATCCTAATCCCAATAAACCAAACACATGTTTATCCAAGGATGGTGTAATCCTAATGTGTGTAGGTGTTTGGGTAATAGAGTTTCTGAACTGTTTATAACAATTAAGCACACAGAACTGTAAACAAACTTACAATTTTTCCAGGTGGCTCCAGCAGCTTTAATACGCCGCTGTGGTGTGATTGGATCTGACTGTAAGGGAAACCAAATTAATTTCTTTGGATTGAACTGAGCTAGAAAGGAAATTGTTCATCATACTTTTACCTTCACCACAAATACTGACATACATATTGTCTCAAAGTAAATTCTCTACTACTCAAACACACGTTTACTTTACTTATTGAACATACAGCAGAAGTGCAGTAACACTAGTGTAGCACACATGGAGAATATGCGAATCGAGGCTCTGGCTGCATGCTTATTATATATAATTATAATAACTTTAATAATATATCTTTAAGATGACTGCTGATATGTATAAGCACGGCGACTGTCTTTCTGTTTAGCAGCTGATTCACACTTTAATTCCTTCACAAAGGCTTCATTGTTCCTTCATTGTATTCTTTGATGGGTTCTTTTTTTTGCACTGAACATGCACAGAGCATGACATTACATTTGGTTTTCATAAGTGGTAGTCCATTTCAGCACTAATGTGGAGCTGTAGAAGCCAGTAACGTATGAATTAGTCGGCCTTTTCATCCACTCTCATCCATTCTGAAATAGGAGCGTCAGCACTCTCTCTCTCTCTCTCTCTCTCTCGTCCTTCAGACTTGTGGTAAAACATTGTGACTGGGTTGCATATTTTAACCAGATGCCACACACACACACACACACACTCAAAGGCAGTAGTGCTGTGTGAGAGCTGATTATTCTGCATCTGACACCGAGCTAAATAATGGGCTTAGATTATCCGGGGTCATCCCACAACCTGCTCAACAATAAGTCTTTTTACACTGTATGTGGGATGTATAGATGAATGTGAGCCTTAGAACAATAAACAAAAGAAAACCAATAAATGAGAATGATGCAAAGAGAATAGATGAAGTCTTTGGAGATCTTATGGTAAGTGTTTATCCCTCAGGGAAGAGTGGAAATATGAAGGTGTTGGAGCGCAGAGTGACTATATTGGATGTAAAGGACAAGCAGATGCAGAGGCTGCTTACTTTATTGTTCTTTAAGTGCACTGCTTCACGTCTGTTTACAGAGAGTGATTCAGAGAAAACACTGTAGCCTAGATAGATAAGCAGAAGTGAGACCAGCAGCCACGTGCTACACACAGACTACTAGAGGGAAACACGGTAAGACTACAAAAGCTCAATATTTTGAACTTTTACAGTTTTGTTAAAGCTCTTATGTATTTAAACGTACTAATAAATTATCACAGTAAAGGTTGTGAAACACTGATATTCTGATATTAACTTATAGTAAATAGAACAAAAAAGGCAGTTAATACGGCTTTAGTTGTGTAACTATTGCACCATAACTACACATGTAGGTTGCTTATATTCAAGGTCACACAGTGTAAATTAAAGTTTAACATGTTCTCTGTTTATTACAGTGGGATGCAGAATGGAGAAAAGGGATTTTTAAGTTACTGAGAAATGTTCCGCTCCATATCTGGCTCGCAATTCTAACTGATTAAGTCCCAAGTCTATAACAGACTATTGCATATTGGTTCAGGTGATTTCAGATTGGAGTAGAGCTGCAACTAATTGTTTTCATCATTGATTAATCTGTTGACTATTTTTTTGTTAAGCAATAACTTGTTAAGTTTATAAAAGGTCCTATATAGTGAAAGATATCCCTTGAAATTTCCCTGAGCCAAAGGGATGTCTTCAAACAGGAAAAACAATCAACAAATCCTCACATTTGGGAAGCTGGAACCAGTGAATATTGCCATTTTTGCTTAATAATGACTTGTTCAAATGATTGTGGATTAATGTTTTGTCCATCTACCAAGAGTTTTACAGCTAATTTGAAGCAGGTTTATTAAAAATGTGGTATTTGTTTTCAGGGCACTAAGAAGAAGAAATTAAATATCTGGGCATTTACGAAAAGCTGAACAATTTCTTTCAGCACAATAAACTAAGCCCATGTTCCAGCCAACATTTGTCACCACATATTATGTAATTATTATGTCATAGCTGGGCTTTGCTTTGCAATCTCCCTAACTACTGCTTAAATCTTGAAACACAGGAGCCCCAGTCCATTTAACATGACTTTCCTTCCTATTTACACGCAATTTACAGTTTTTAGGAGCTGATGCTGATTCTGCCTGTTGGTCAGTGCAAAATGTCACACAGGCTGCTATTCCTGCCAAAAGTACTTAATATGTTCCCATGTTTCTCCCTACATCGCCCTCTTCCTGCCCAGTTTCCCACGAGACCTGCCTTTTGGACCAGGTGCTGGAGCTGATTATGAATGAGAAGCCCCCCACCAGTGCTAGTCTTTTCCTAAACGAGGACGCGGACAAACCCCCCCTGCCAGAGAGAGGAAACTTGAGGAGGCGCCTACACAGGGCCATGGAGAGGAGAGCCAGTGGTATGAAGGAGAGGATGAGCTCCATCAGTAGGGACAGCGTCAAAGGTTTCCTCAAGAGGAACTTGTTTGTGCTGTTCACTGTCGCTGCTGTGGCTCTGGGTGAGTAAAGACGGAAACTTAGCGGCAGTTTAACACCATTTTCTCTGCAGTTGACTTTATGTACATTTTTGCTTTTGTGTTTGTGTGTGTGTGTGTGTGCAAATGTATTCAGGTGTAATTCTGGGCTTTGCTCTACGCCCCCACAACCTCTCCCTGAGGGAGATCAAGTACTTTGCCTTTCCAGGGGAGCTACTAATGAGAATGCTACAGATGCTGGTGCTGCCTCTCATTGTCTCCAGTCTGGTCACAGGTTGGCTTTAAACGAGCACAGAAGAACAAACACACATGTTTCAGTAGATTACTGGTCAGACCCTAAAATGGGAAAGGTGAAGGAATGTTACTACAACACTACACAACTTTAAATATTGACCGCTCTAATCAAAGTAAGAAATAATTATACATTTTGAACTTCTGCATCCAGAATTTTTTTTAAATATAAAAAGTTAAAAACAGATAATAAGTTTGTTATCAGATAATATCTGAACTTGTTGGAAATTGTTTGAGTTCTCATATGTATTTCCTCCCTCTCAGGTATTTCCTCCTTGGACAGCAAAGCGTCAGGTAAGATGGGTATGCGCGCAGTGGTCTACTACATGGTGACCACCCTGATTGCTGTTTTTATCGGCATTGTCATCGTCATAATCATCCGGCCGGGGAAGGGCAGCAGGGACAGTCCTGTGGCCAACAGTGGAAACATAGAACCAGTTCAGGCTGCTGATGCTTTCCTGGATCTCATCAGGTAACAGCTTAGAAACGATGCTTGACTTACTTGTGATGTTACACACAAGTCTTTCTACTGTATCAGCTGCTTTGTGTCCACACACAGTCACATGATCCACATTTAAAGTTTTAGTCTGGCATTTTGGAAAATGCAAAGAGTCAGATGTCAAGATGGATACCACTCTCACATTTAGTCTTAATATGCCACTACAGCCCGTTAGCTTAGCTTGGCAGTGGCCAAGAAATATCACCACAAACCACACGTAAAAAACTTTCTTTGAGTATATATTAAAAGACACAAGATATACCATGTTAACAAGAAAGTTTTACCTTTGGGCTCAGTCAGGTGCTGTTTCCCCCTCTTTATGCTAAGCTAACTGGCTGCTGGCTGTAGCTTTATATTTAATGGACAGATATAGTGGCATCAATCTTCTCACCTAACTCACGGCAAGAAAGCATATAAAAATGTATTTCCCAAAATGTTGAACTATCCCTTTAAAAGCTTTATATACTTGTGAGGACATTCAGATGTCAATAAATAATAGGAACAGTGAGTGTACTGCACACACCCATTCATACTTTGTATCTAATCAAACAGACTTCATTCTGAAGGATTGCTATTTAAGATTATTGGTTATTGATCAATATATGGTAGTATGTGTTATTTAATAGCAACATGAGCAAAAATATAATAATTTCTCCTTTTTATCCCAGGAACATGTTTCCTCCCAATCTGGTTGAGGCTTGTTTCAAGCAGGTGAGGTCTTCTCCCATTAGTCATAAAATATGAATACAATTTCTTTTTAAACACATTTTATTTTCATTTTTAGAAACAGAAAACACATAGATTTTGTACTATTACACAAACCCCATAATCCATCTTCAGACCTAACTGGTGAACCACAAAAAGAACACATCAAAGACAAAATAAAAATGATTTCACTGTGAAATCATTATTATTGCTTGTAATTCACTGTCACAAACAGCCAAACATAATTTATGCATTATTTTGGTTTAATTTCAAATTCTCTTTTGCAGTATAAAACTGTGTACAAGAAGATTGTGCACACAAGGAACGTGACAGTGACCCTGAACCTCACCGACTCTCTCAACGTGACAGAGTATAACCTGAACGTAAACCTGAGCAGGTTGCTGCACACCATACAGGTGGGTGGCAATGGCAGACATCTTTCAGACTTGATTCATAATTTAATTTATACAGATGTAAGTGGGATGAAAAATTGTTCAAATCCTGTCCTTATCCACTACATGGTGCTCCATTAACCCAGTGAGTGTTTGTGTTCTCCTTTTACAAGCACCTCAGCAGGGACTGAAACACTCATATAATGTTTCCTTTCACTGATTTTCTACGACAGGAGAAAGTGGAGGAGACTGTCCCTGTGTCCGGCTCTTCGGGTGGAGTGAACGCTCTGGGTTTGGTGGTTTTCTCCATGTGCTTCGGTCTGGTCATTGGCAACATGAAGCAACAGGGCC
The DNA here is from genome assembly GCA_036024295.1 of Nannoperca obscura. NCBI lineage: Eukaryota > Metazoa > Chordata > Actinopteri > Centrarchiformes > Percichthyidae > Nannoperca > Nannoperca obscura. The sequence goes on from JAVQJL010085714.1 coordinate 7,180, forward strand.
AGGCACTCAGGGACTTCTTTGACTGCCTGAATGAAGCCATCATGAGGCTGGTGTCCATCATCATCTGGTCAGCAAAGACACACTTAACTAACTCCATACGCTCTTCCTGTTAAGTTTTCCCTTTGAGATTTTTTATAGAAGTTTGATGGAAAGGTTCAGCCATAAAAACATGGGGTCTTGCTTTTGAGTAGTGTGTTTATTGCTAAAGATGGTGTATAACAATTACAGTTCCTAAATGCTAAACCATAAAGTCACGAACTGTAGATTCACAGGAATTCCCAAAGTAGTTGTTGTAGCTCTTATTCTGAAGGCCTGAGTTGGTAACAGAAGCTCACTTGTTGCTTAACACGTGCTTTTCTCTCTGTCTTATTCATACACAATCATCTCACCTCTCAGGTACGCTCCAGTGGGCATCCTGTTCCTGATTGCAGGGAAGATTGTGGAGATGAAGAATTTGGCAGAGGTGGGCGGCCAGCTGGGTATGTACACCGTGTCGGTCATCGTGGGTCTCCTCATCCACGGCCTCTTTGTCCTGCCACTGCTTTACTTTGTGGTGACCAGGAAGAATCCCTACAGCTTCATTGGTGGCCTGCTGCAGGCACTCATCACTGCTCTGGGGACCTCATCTAGGTAAATCTCATCCTCTGTCCTTCTCAGATACTGACAGATGCTCGTCCCTTAATGTCTGTGTCCCATCCAGTGAGTTTAAGGATATGTTTTAAGTGTCATTGATTGCAGAGATGCATATGATAATTTAGATGCCTGACGACTGTTTCCATATCATGACGCTACATCTCTCTCTCCCTGCATACTGCAGCTCTGCTACCCTGCCCATCACCTTTCGCTGTTTGGAAGAGAACAACCGTGTGGATAAACGAGTGACACGTTTCATTCTCCCTGTGGGTGCCACCATCAACATGGATGGCACCGCCCTCTACGAGGCTGTGGCAGCCATCTTTATTGCTCAAGTCAATGACATGGAACTAAACTTTGGCCAGATTCTCACCATCAGGTAACCCTGCTTTAGCTTTGCTAGTTTTGGTTTACATTATGTACACAAATATGTAGATACTAGTGTTATGTTGCCTCAATATACCTCTAAATCTAAAGGGTATCTTGAGTTTTGGTGATGCACCTTTTAGCCTATAAAAGTTTAGGGAACACTAACACAATATGTGGGTATCAAGTGGAAGTGAAGCAAGTGTTTTGCTTTACTGACTGTAATAACTGTGTTGTTGCCACATCTGTATTATTTTCATAGTAAATAAACTAAAATGTATCAAAAATCATGACAGTAGCAGAAACAAGAAATAACCTGAAGACGATAAAATAATTTAAATCAAAATGCCAAACCCAAAACAGTTAATTGATGGAGTAAGGACTGTTGATTATTAGCACCTTTCTCAATTCACTCTTACTTCACAGTTTGTGTACAGATGTGTTCTTCCACATGGATTCTCTGCTTCATCTTTATTACCACCTTACTACAAAAGAGGATCAATATGTGATCATAGTTTATTTACACCCTGATTCAGCTGGTCAGCCTTTTTATTACAAGAGCAAGTGCTCTAATGTGCACATATCAGGATATACATACTCTTAGATAAAGTCACCATATTATCTTTATGGTATAATCCTCTTTGATAAAATGTGCACAACTTTCTACAGTTTATAGAAGATATAGCTGTGTGAGCAGCTCAAAGATAATTTACTTCATTTTATAATTCCTTGTGTGCTTTTATTACTCTACTACTTCCACCAGGAGTGCACATGTGCTGTTTGTTTGTTTCCCTTTATTAAATGTCTTCACTCTCCTCTCCATCCTTCCCACCGCCCACATAGTATCACGGCAACTGCTGCCAGCATTGGAGCAGCAGGCATCCCTCAGGCTGGCCTGGTTACCATGGTGATCGTATTGACATCGGTGGGACTGCCCACAGAGGACATAACACTGATCATCGCTGTGGATTGGTTCTTGTGAGTTCCCACTAAATGTCAGCTTGATGGGGATTGGTCTGTGTGCTGTTCTGTCGGTCTGCCAGCCTAAATGTCATTGTAAAGCTTCAGAGAGCCCAGAGGTCCTACCACTACAAAGGTTATTGATGCATAATGCAGAGTGACAGATTAGAAAGCCTGTATTAAGAGGCACATGAGCTGTTAGTGTTGTTATAGCAGAAACACAATAATATATTCCTGGCCTGTGCGGCTTTAATGTGCATGTCTCTTATCTGATTCTGTCTCTCTCTCTCGTCTCCCCCAGGGACCGCTTGCGTACCACCACCAACGTGCTGGGTGACTCACTCGGGGCTGGCATCGTGGAGCACCTTTCCCGTGGAGAGCTGCAGAGTCAGGATGCTGAGGTGCGCAACTCTGTAATCGAGGAGAATGAGAAGCCCTACCAGCTTATCTGCCAGGAAAACGATTCACTCAACCACCGCAACAGTGAGACCACAATGTGAAGACAAGAGCAACACAAGGGCTCCATGTACCAAAAGCATTTTAGCTAGAAGGTTGGCTTGCAATGGTGCAGGGACAGTCTTAGAAAATAATAGTTCTTGGTCCTCTCCGCCAGTGCTTGGGGCAATACAAACCCAGCCAGGGGCTGCTTGATGACTTCTAGTCAAGTACATATAAAAGTACACATGCTGTTTAGGAACAGTTACACATTCTATGCCTACAATCTGATTCAGTGTTTTTGCCTGGAGTGCCAGTTATTTGGGGGCACTTTGCTGTTTGATGATGTTTTATTCAATGTCAGGCAAGCTCAATATGTCAAAGACAGTTGAATGTCATTTTTAAAAAGTCGTCAGCTTCATTGTGTTTTCAAAGATTTGGATAATTTATGATTCATTCAGTCATTAGCGCCTTACCAGCATCAGTGTTAGAATATACAGTATTACTGTAGAGGAACATCACCATTAAGCAACAATATGTGATCTAACTGATTGTCTAATCTTGTGAATATGTAAATCTGCATAATTTTGTTGTTTCTGTTGCATGACTTAACACTTAATACATATTATTTATTTTGCAAACACTTGTTGTTATTCTCCTTATGACTACCTCTGACAGGACTTAGATATAAAGCTTTTACTGCACTACACACAAAAATAGTAAATGGAGCATAATTTGGCAGGATGTAACTCAGAACTTTTTGTGTTATCTAAGTTTGCTTGCTTACAGTGTAATCGTACAATTTTGAATGTACTTGACTGTTAAACACTGTAGGTGTGAAGGAGAATACTTGCTACTTAATATTTTGAAGTTAATATATTTCAAGTGACTTGGTAGAATGTTTTTCACTCTTTACTTTTTTAGAAATATTATATGTGTGGGTATTTCCTTTATTTCTTTGGTGCTATTGATTTAAAATGATGGGTACAGGACTGTACTACTACGCAGCAATTTCACAGGAATAATCTTCTATTGTATCTTTTTTTGATTACTCATCCATCAAGTATAAACAACAAGACCAAGAGATGATGTTTTGTTGTTGGTAACAACAATTTGCTTAACATCAGTATACCATTGCACCTGCCTGTCTGTGTTTTCTGCTTTATAAGTCTAGTTTAATTTTGTTATATTTTGACTGGAATAATATCTTGCAAGCTAATTATTGATTTATTTGAATTGTTTAGTGAAAAGGTACTGTGATTCTTCAGTTTCAGTTTGTGAATGCCTTGAGGAATTTAATGTACTTCACAGTTGCTGTATGCTTTTTGGTGTTGATTGTTTTAGAGGAAAGTGTTGTGTCAAATTATGAAAGTTACGTACGATTTAATTTACATTAATCTTCTGACTTTGTGTCGCTGTTATGCTCATTAAGAGGTTTGACTTTAGTGTTGATGCTTGATGTTATTACAATGAAAAGCTCAACATTTTGATGGACAGCTTATGAATAATGTGACAAATAAATGGCTCAGGAATTGAACTGTGATTCTCATTATTGTGTTTGTGGCTACCCCTGGTGGAGGATATTCTCCTGTCCAGAAGCAGTACTCCTCTAAGACATGGGTCAAATCTTATCAAAAAAATTACAAACAGTAATAATTGAATGGGTTGTTTGTTAAAACAATTTGATTTAAATGTAAGTAGTTGATGACCAAAAAGGCAAAACTTGTCCTTGCATGTGTTTAAATGTCAAAACATTCAGGTGTCAGATACAGTTTATATCCTGGAACATCAGTTGTAAAACAATGGTCTGCAGCCTTGTTATAGCAGCTCTGTGAGGCTTTAGTCAGGTTTTAGCTTTTAGCTAAATGCTAACATTAGCATGCTAAAATGCTCACAGTGACAAAGTAAAGCATATAGTATACATCTATAAAATGTATGTTTACCATGCTCGTTGTCTTAGTTTGGCGTGTTAGCATGGTAACATCTGATAATCAGCTCTAAACCCAAAGTAGGCATATAGCTGGCTGGTGGGAATGTCATTAGAGGTATTTGGACATAAACCCATGTGTTGGACATAAATGTACCTAGATAAAAAGTTAAGGGAATGCCCAAATTATTACAATTCATACTGAGAGGAACATGAGATTTTTCAGTCTGGACCAAAATGGTGGACCGACCAACATTGCTATCCCTACAACCCCACCGCCAGCATGGCTATATAGAGTGTACTGTGTAGTAAATAAGACACACACAAGATAACCAGAAAAATACAGTGAGGCAGTTCCAGTTATCATTTCAGATTAATTTATAAAATAGTTCACTTGAGATACTGTGTTTTAACATACAGTGCATTCTTCTACAATACTTGTGTGTTTCACACACAATTTAGCCCTCTAAGTTTTAACAGCTCTGCCATGTGGTGAATTGAATCATGAATACTTTGGCATAGTTTTGTGACAGACTATTGGTGAAAAAAACAAATGTAAACTGCAAATGCGTAGATATTTAAATATCTGGTAGATGTCTGAGGGCCTCATTTGAAAAGATTTACTTGGGTTTCATACTGTGTTTACAAACAGTTAATATACAGAGTGTACAAAATATCAGGAACATTTGCTGTTTATGTGACACAGGAATCAGTTGTATCCAGGTGAAATTTTCTCTCTCAGTTCACCTGTCTAACAGTGAAATATATCAGGTCAAAGCCTGCATTCTGTGCAGAGTCATTACACATCACTGAAGGTATACAAGTCACAAATAAGCATAGAGTACTTTGCGGTTATACAATATTAATATCACTGCTTGTTTATCGTTTGTTTAATTACACCTTTTTCACTGATTTCACATCAGCCACGAGTAGTAATGTTGTTGTCCAGGCAGACTGGCAAATAACAGTATGAGCCATTTAAAAAAAAACATCTTACTTATTTTACAAGTAAATACTCCTTTGCTGAGACTGTCCCAGCCACGTATTTGGGAATATTTCAAGCACAGTTCATGTTTATACATCTAAAGCCATTTAAATATGTATTGCTGCCCAGGTCAGGTCCCAGGGAGACAGATAGTGTAGATAGAGAGAGACTTGAGATGACTGGAGAGTCAGCAAGCTTCGCCGTGTAAAGATGACGAACTGCTGAACATTTACTTGGCCTGTAGAAAAGTGGGAAGATATTTAAGAGACATACTTTCATATATTCTATACCATGCATTGAACATACAAACTTACTTATGACTATGAGTTTTCCTTCATATTTGATGGCTCTCCATCACTCCACATTGCGAACCTCCCAGTTATCTTTCTTGTCCTGACGATCACAAGAGGGGGACATTTATAACTGTCTCAGGCAACATGGACATAACATAAAAATCTCTCAACAATTTATCAAATCAACACTCATAGATCACATTGTCTACTTTTGGCTAAATAACGTTTTACCATTTTATTACATTTGACATATAGTGTGTTGCTGGAGGTTGTGACAGTCATGTAGCCATAAAGTAGCTTGTATCGGACCTCTGACATGACGGGCAGGTTGTCATGAGGATGGAGCCACATGGTTCGGGGGTCCTTGGTGTTCTCTCTCTGCAGGAGCTTTCTTAGCAACCTCTTCACCTTCCGGTCCCTGGGGTCTGCACATTTCACTGCCCTCTTCGTGTAAAGACTATAAAAAGAACACAATACTTGTTACATAACTCAGGATGGCAGAACAAGGTTCTGTTAGACCAAATGTTAATCTGCTGGAAGCAAAAGATTGGTAAAAACAATGAATAAACAATAATTTAGAGGACTACAAAGATGTCTTCCAGGTGAAGCAAAGCCTCTGAGAATTTGAGCCCAAAGGAATAACAAAAAAAAGATGCTATAACATGCTGGGAATAGAGTGAAATAAGGTTTTTTCTCCTGTTAGATAGGAGTCAAACTGTGATCAAACGTAAGGAAAGTTGAAGAAAATAGATTGGGAGCCATTGAAATAGAGAGGACCAAAATAAACTATTTTATCTACTGTACAAAAAATCTATGTTTTTGTTAACTGGACCACATGAAAAACCAAGCTCCTCATTCCCCAGCTACATGAGATTTTTTCAAACTGCTGGAAACAATACATATCACAATACAGAATGGTTTGCATTACTAAACCCTACTGTTCTGACTGACTGGCTGTGCGGAGCTCAGCTGGCTCAGAAGGTATTTTCAGATGGCTCGTTATTCCCACATATTTCCTTTCTTACTTCCCTGGCAATTACAGCTCAGAGCCCTGCCATTACAACATGACCTGGAAAGATGACAATGCCTCTCAGCCTGGCTCTACCCTCCCCTAACAAGAGGCACATTTTCCATGCCTGCAGAATGCTGTTTGGTCTTTAGCTCCAGGAGTGGATAGTTGAAATACTTGCATGATGGCTTGTATACTGCAGTCGGGCCCCTCTGTCTGCACCTCAAACCGCAACACATCTTTGGTACGCACCTTGCCCTGGGAGTACAACATGCAGCACTGGACATCCCTTTGCATCTGCACACCTTTGCCTGGGGGGGAAAAAGAGAAAACGAGTGTCAAACAAACAAAAGCAAATTGAAAGAATGATACTGAAGTTCTTTGGTGTTAAGGGAAATGAATTATTTTGCCTTCTCGCCTTCAATTTCACATCTTTGATTTGATTTTAGCTTTACTCATACCAGACAGAGTCTAAGTAAAAACAAGACACAACATTATGGCCATAAACGTTTCAAACAGCATGCAGTATTGCACATTATTACAAATAACATAAACATTTCCTATTAATCTTTAGAGCACAGAAACATGATTTGTAAACAGCGTAAAGTCAATTTTCTGACGTAAGCCTGAAACTGTGTTTGGCGGCTTTTGCAGACAGCAAAATGTTATCTGTTCTGCAGAACGTGCACATGCCCTATAGTTACATATACACACACACTCACATATGGACACACAAGAATGTCAGAGGAATTACAATGGCACCCCAATGTGTTACAAAACATACTACCATGGCAGTGAAATAAGGGACAAAGAAAGTGAGAGAAAGAGAACAGGAGTGTGTGTTTGTGTGGAGGGTGTGCCATGATGCCTTTTCATCCAAAGCAAATGTGTAAACAAATTAAAGTGTAATGAAAATAGCAGGCGCAATAAGAGCTGTAAAATAGGACAATGCTGCTTTGAAATGCCACAGAGGATTTTGAATCCATCCTCAAGCACATCACTGCACTTCCAGTGCTTTCACAAAATTTTTAAAAAACAAACAAGACGACACCATCACACAGCCTGAGCCCTGACACAGTTGCTTTCTTTCTGTGTGAGTGTGATTTCAGATGCTTGTCCTCCTGCGTTCAACCCCTCTGTTTACATCCATGCCTCCCTCCCTGCTGCTCTTGCTGCTGCTGCTATCCTTCTTTCCCTCTTCTCTCCTTTTCTGTCTTCGCCATCGCTCTCATTGCTACACTGTCCACCTGCAGGTGCATGCAAGCCATGCAACACACACACACATACACACACACACACACACACACACACACACACACACATAGTAAGCAAGATTGTGTCCTACCTTCCACAGACGCCAGAAGAATAACAGTCAGAGAGATAACAGTCAGCATCTGCAGCATGAACATGATGAGGCTGGCAGAGAGGAGGAGAGGAGAGGAGGATAATCTACTCTGTCACCTCTCCCTCTATGGCTGCCTCTCTTATATTACTCCCTCCCTCTCTTTATACCTCCCTGCCCATCTCTCACTCACTCACTTCCACCACCTCTCTTTTTCTGTCTTACCGTCTATCCCTCCCACCCTCTGTTTATCCATTTTCAGTCATTCTCACGCTAAGCTAAACTCCCTCCCTCATTCTTTTTCTTTCACACTCATCTCACCTCTCACTCATTTCTCCTTTCCTGCTCTTCACTCAGGATGCCAAGCTTAATTTGTCTCATTTAAGGCATTACATTCCTCCTTCTTCCTGTTTCTTCTCTTATCCTTATGTTTATTTTCCCCTCAAGGACTGAGTCAGATTTAATTGGTGAAATCAGCCTCCTATTTGGCATTTAAATAGCAAAATCAATAAACAATTTCCAAATAATATTTGATTAACCCTGGTTTGCAGCTGTATAAGGTAGTTGCGGAAACACTTAGACGAAACAGTAGGCGTGTCTGACTTGCGTCTGGATCAGTTTTGCAGTAATGTTATGTTCTCTGTGGGATTCCAGACAAAATGCCATGTACACATCTAGCAACTGTGATAAACTGAATTTATTAGTTTAATTTAACCCTGAATGAAAAACTAAATCTTAGAGAAGTGTGCATCTTTAAAAAACATCTGGAGACTAATTTGTTTTTTTTGGCTTTCTGTTGATTTTATTCCTTGTATTTTGTAGGTTTTAATTGGGCTTGCCTAATTTTTTGATATTGTCTCCTCTGTTTAATCTCCTGAATAATGCTATATTGTATGAATAAAGTTTGCTTGCTTGTTATGGGTGATGTACCTTGTTTAACAGATCGCTTTGAAAGTGGTGTTCCACAAGGTTCAGTACTCTGTCCCTTGCTGTTTTCAGTTGTTATGCTCTCACTAGTGCAGGTAATCATTGAAACTATGTTTTCTTTCTATGAGAGACAGCTGTATGTTCGATTTTAAATTCACATTGTAGCTTATGTTATACATTACAAGTCGCCAGTGATAAATGCCACAAATGTTTCTTAAAACAAATAAAGACAAATCTTACATTCTTTTGTTTATCCCATCTAATCATGTCTCTAATTACAGAATATAGAATAAACCTGGAAGTGTGGCAGCCAACATGAAACAGATCCCTGGGCTTTATTAAATTCCATCGTTTGCTTTCTTGCTTTTATTTCAGGGTTTTTTGGCTTGGCTCATGCCAGTACACCAATGTCACCAAGTAAATGTAATATTATTGGTAATATAATTGGTCATTAAAGTGATTCAGATGTTTGAATAATATGTCTGTGCAGCCTCTCACTTTCTGCCCATAAATTATTATAAAATTGTTACGTTGTTTCCATAACTAAACACAACAACAATAAGCTGGAGGCTCCATCTGAGAGTTGAGCATCTACATCTAACACAAAACAACATCAGGACCTGATTATACTGAGAGAAACCAGAGAGATTTTTGTAGGCCTGCATCTGTTTCACAAAGATATAACTGACATTGTGACAGAGAAAGATGCAAAAGTTGGACGATGCCAATAACAACGGTGTAAAAAATTATTGATCAAAGGCCTGATTAAGTATGACATACTGTATATACAAATGTTGTCACATTGCATTGTTGACATTCAATTGACCTAGCTGTTTATTTCCTCTTTGGTTGCTAAGTTATTTTCCCAGAATGACATATATTTAGCAAATATTTGGGATTGTGTAAGATTGTATAATTGAATGTCAATAAAAATGTAATGTCTTGGGCCTGCATTTGATTAAATTTCTCCAATATCCTTCTTCTCACCTTCATAGCACTTAATGTTCAGGTACCATCATATCTCAAAGAGCTCATAGTACCTTATTACCCTACTAGAGCACTGCACTCCCAGAATGCAGGGTTCCTTGTGGTTCCTAAAGTCTCTAAAAGTAGAATGGGAGCCAGAGCTTTCAGCTATCAAGCTCTTCTTCTGTGGAATCAGCTTCCAGTTTGTGTACGGGAGGCAGACACCCTCTTCACATTTAAGAGTAGGCTTAAGACTTTCCTCTTTTAAAAAAAGCTTAAAGGGCTTACTCAGGTGAACCCTGAGGCACCCCTTAGTTAGGCTGCAATAGACCTAGACTGCCAGGAGACTTCCTGGGATGCACTGAGCTCCTCTCTCCTCTCCGTTTGTACGCACTCATATCCCATTAATGCTTGTTACTAATTCAACTTCTTGAACTTCTCTCTCTCCTTCTATTGCTTTCTGCAGGTGTTTCTGCCTTCCGAAGCTGTAGAGTCTGGTTCTATTGTTGCACCTGCTGCCCCCGTGCTCCTGCTCAACAGCCGCTGTTTCTATTATTGTTATTGCTCTTATTATATTGCTATTAAACCATTACCACAACTATTACTTTACATCTCTATGTAGAGCTGTACTGTATGTCCTCCTTTCTCCTGCTCTCTCTCTCTCTCTCCTGCTCCCCACTTCCCTCCCTTTTCTACCAGGTTTCTACCTGTTAAAAGAGATTTTTTCCTTGCCAAACTAAATTGAATTGAATTGAATAAATGAAGCTTACAAATTGAAACAATACCTCACACTTCATTAGACTAAATGCTCTGGACATACTCTACTCTGGAAAAAAATAAAGTAGAATAAAGTTAAGTACATTGGCAGGGCAATACTGGAACAATGAGTCACCCTTCATGCAAGAAAATATTGCTTTAGACACTAATGTTTTTGTATGGGTAGATCAATATGCCCCTGCCTGCGTGCCTGAGTTCCTGTGGTTAAACAGATTTTAACATTGAACAAATGATCCTGAAACAGTTGATAGACAATAGTGTTTGTGTGTATGTATTGGCAGTGAGTTTAACTGTTCAGGAAATTGACCCAAGAAATCAGTTTGGAATGTCAGCTGCAAAAACATACCTTCCACATGACTACAGGTCTTCTTGTGAGCCAGATACATTTTCTGCATATCTTTGCAGCAATTAAAATATCTCCTGTCAAGGTGTACAGACTCACAACCAGAATTTTATGGCAATAGCAGTGAATAATGGGACTTAAATAAACCAGATACTGTATATGCTAATTAGTGAGCTTTAGAGGTGCTGATAGGCAGATGAGGAAGATGAGAGATGTCTGACATTTTTGTTTTTTAGCTAAATGTCTGGAGAGCTATTGGATGGGTGGCCATTAAATTTAGTACAGATACCGGTAGGTTATTTGTGGTAATAACTTTAGTGATTCATTGACTTTTCCTGTAGTGCCTTCATGAGGTTAACATTTGTAGTTTTAAGTAAAATGTCTTAACAACAATGGAATGAACTGTCATACAGTTTGCTACAAACATTCAAGTCCTTCTCAAGATGAATTGTAATACATTCTGTGTTTGATGCTATTTAGCTAATGTTAGCAAGCTAACATTGTAAACTAAGGTGAACATGCCAAACATATTACTTGCTAAACATCATGCAGATGCAGATGTGAGAGTGCTGTTGATCTTCTCATCTACATCTCAGCAAGAAAGCAAATAAGCGCAAAATGCTAAACTATTTCTTTAACTTCTAGAAACTTGAAAAGCAGCATATTCACAATTTGTAGAAAGATCTAAATGTAAAACAATTGTAGGCCTACTCTAATCTGTACCTGTGATCCGATAATAAATTTAATTATAATTTGTTTCACTGGTTTATTTGAAATAACTAAAGAGTCAAACCAAAGATTAAGTCTAATTTTCACAAACAAAGCCACAGGATCAAAGTTTATTCTCTCAGCATGCCTTTTTTCCATCAATATAAAGAAGCACCAGCCAGTCCCAGATTCATTGTTCATGTACTGCTCTGGGCAGGGGGAGGATCTGCAATTTGTTTTCACATGAGATTTCCTTAATGGAATGTCTTAATTGACTGTGGAAATAAAATAATGTCCAGTACTTCAACATGTGATTATGTTTTATTAGAAAAGAGTACTCCATGTTCCCTTGTGCCAGTCAGGCATTCCTCTACAGGGAGTTGACTGGTGCTCTTCTGGAACCAAACATATGTGCTTCTCACAGCTCTTTTTCATTACTCTGTGAAACACTAAACCCAGAAAATCAGCTTAAACACACTCAGGCATTTATTTTGAAAATCCCCACTGAAAAAACTCAAGGGGTCTTGACTGTGCCTAGAGTGTGAAACTGAACACTTTGGATGTGTTTAACAAATGGTGCCAGGAAGAACAATACACATCTCAAGTCCAGAGAGATTCAAATACATTCCTAATGCAAACTCGAAGCTCTATACGATTTTCTCAGTGTCATACAACCGTGTTGTGCAAGAAATGTAACCTTCACTATTTGACCACTGGCTTGTATTGCAGGAAAAGTATTAAACCAATGCTAATGAAATTATATTTATATTTTCATCACTTTTCCGAGACTTACTGTGAATATAAAGTCATCTATTATACCATGGAGTCAAATACAGAAACCACATTTTTCCATAGTTGTCTATTCTCCAAAATAGAGCACAGCTGATATTGGCCGATAGATACAGCAGTACACAAAGATATGTTGCAGTCACATAGTCAGTTACATAGTTTCTCCCCCAGCGAACACTTAATTGTATTTTTCAACTGTAAATTGTAGCTATTGCCAATTTCCCAATACAATTATATTAACTCAGCAAATACAGTAAAAAAAAATGACATCCAATAATTTTTAGCAGCAGGAACCTTTTCCTTAAAAATGTCAACAAGGGCCGTGATGGTGTCTTTTCTGAGGAAGCTTGATTCACTCGACATGCTTATCATGTCTTCTGATAATAATTCTAAAAAAAAATTATATTTGCCTCCCAATTCCATAAAACTCCAGATTATTTATTCTGAGCGTGTGGGTGGGCCGAGCTCTGAATTATTTTCCCAGTCCTTATTTTGACACTGATCAGACATAAGGACAATATTTGTCTTGCTAATCGCAAATTCACAAGTAATGGAGGTTGTGACAAACTGATAAAGATGGACTGTTTCATTCTGACAGAAATCGGTTGTTCAAAACTTACATTTATTTCATTGTAAAGCAGTATTCCACAAATATTTACAAAGAATGTACATTACCACTGGTGTCTTCAGAGTCAAGTATGAAAAATCTTAATGGCACATTGTAGAAAAGCATTTATAAATATCCAATTTGAGCATCTGACTTAGAAAAGTACCACAAAGTTTTTCACAACAAGTCGTGTCTCTGTAACAAAGTTTCTTGGACGGCTCTCGTCTCCTGGAGCAGCATTTAATCTAGCGTTCCTACAGAGAACATAAGGAAGAATTAGAACAAACTGCACTGGTACAAAAAAAGTCAATAAAGAAATGAAGTCAATAAAGTCCCTATTAAATGTGGACGTATCTGCATGAGCACACCGTATGTTGCGTCTTAACTATTCTTATTTTACACAGGTGGGAGATTTATTCAACTTGGTACTCGTGAACGTAAATTTAATTAGGCATAAAATTACTATTTTTTTTATGTCTTGACAAGGCTTACCTTCCAGAAATGCAAATTCATCTATGGCCTCTATTGCGTTGTCTGTAGAGGCAAATAAAAAGAGAAGGGACATCAACTGGTTACAAGACCTTTTAGGTTTCTATACAGCTGTGCTATTAAATATAGCTTTGTCAACAAGTGAAAATGTTAAACAGTAGTATAACAACAATATCATTTCCTCTACAAAATGATCATGTCAATTTTGGTGAGAAATATTTCATATTTTCACACATCCATCAGCTGAACAACAATAACACAGTAAACCCATTATAAAGCCCACTGACTCTGTATGTATTTAAAAACGGCATTAGGAATTTCTTTACAGCACTTACCCAAGTCTTTTCTTTGCAAAGTTTTCCTCTTCCCTTGCTGGGCGTACACCAGGGCATCTTTAGCGATCATCTCAACAAACAACTCCTGGAAGAGAGAAATACATTAATATTCTGTCATTTAAAACTAAAACTTTAAAAATTAAAACCTACCCTGTTGTGTTTTTCAAATTCAGTAAGAATTGATATGTCCTACTATATGGACCTGAAGCCCAAATGAAACCAAAGCAAATGGGACCTGATTTTGCACACTGCATGTCACATTCATGACTTTCGGATCTCTTTTTGTCTGTTATAACAAATGCCTTACAAAATTCAGTTGCCTCTTCCCACACTCTGCTTGAATATCAAATAACTGTTTCACTCTTTCCTTAAACAATGCATTTTTGCATTTATTTCATTGAGTTGAAATATGGTACCTTTTATATCTGTTGTATAAGACAAACTGCTGCTGTATTTGACAGTAACACTGATTATATTATTACTTATACAAGACATTAAATGATATAAGTGGAGAACAACTCTCCTGATAAAGTGCATGAGCGTGTAATAGGTTATACACCACTTCAATAAGTCAGTGGTTTAAATCCCTTTGTTTATATCACATTGTGAAAAATTAAGGAGTAAGCATTTTGTGGTGTCGCTGGACTTCGTTTGTGTTTTTACCGTGGCTTTGGCGATGATGAACACAGACTCCTGGCTGGCGAGTGACACGTCTGGGTCGGTCTTCATGAGCGCCTTGATCCGGGACAGCGGGAGTTTGGACAGTCGGCTGTGGGTCACGGCGGCAGCGGGGCCTGTCTGCTGCTGGCTGCTCTCCTCCTCCGCCTCGGCCCCGCGGCTCTCCTCCTCACTCCCACACCGGTCAGGGTCGTGCTCCGTGGGGGTGACAGGTGTAGCCACTGTTGCTGCCATTCTTCGGTTTTTCATGCAAACGTTATATTTCAAAAAACGCACAAATCACTACCGTTTTCTCGGTACATGTCACAGCACAAAACACAACATCAGCAGCGCGCCAGCATGTGCTTCCGGCCTTTCGATAAGGGGCTTACACTGATTCGTCAGCTAGGCAACCGACGCCCCGCCTCTTCCTCTCCCGCCAACTAATCTCCGTCGGTGATTGGACAGATTGCAAACGAAGGTTTAGCTATTGGTCAGAGAGACGCGCCAATCAAAGGCAGTTTCCTCGGGCCGCGACGATAGCAGTGTGTTGTTCTCCTGTTTCCCCTTCTCCTGTTTGTCTTCTGTCTCCCTGTGTTTGCCCTCATATACCCAGTCCAACTCTCCAGTCTTCGCAAGATCGTGCCGTTCTCCAGTGTGGTTATTACGGCTAGGTCAAACCCTTCTCTAGTTTGCCTCCTGTGATTGTGTCTGCCTGTTTGCCTCCTGTTTCCTTGCTCCAGATACTACGTGTGTCTGGTTCCCTGCCTGCCCAGCTTGCCAAACGACACCTGTCCCAGTCCAGCCTGCCCTGCCCTGGCTCCAGTCACTCCTAGGCTGCGCGTCTTCTCACGACCCAGACCGTCCACCATACCCTTCCATAGTGTATAAATCACCAGTGTATAAATAAACCTTGTGAACTCTTGAACTATTGTGTTTGTATGGTGTTTTGCTTACTGGCGTCCTCTCTTCACCTAAACTACAAGAATAA
Source organism: Nannoperca obscura (assembly GCA_036024295.1). Taxonomy (NCBI): domain Eukaryota; kingdom Metazoa; phylum Chordata; class Actinopteri; order Centrarchiformes; family Percichthyidae; genus Nannoperca; species Nannoperca obscura. The sequence continues at coordinate 22,719 of JAVQJL010085714.1, forward strand.
TATTCTTTTGTAAAAAGTATTTTGGATTTTTAATTTAGCTAAATTTGAATGGAGCATTTCTAATATGTGTTATTTCTACTTTAACTTGAGTAGTGATATTTTGATTTATTTTGAACGCAATACAGTGGAAGAATAATGTTATCCTCTTAATTGTAATTTTGTAAAGTGAAAACGACGTGGATAAAACCCAACTTTACCCACTCTTTTTCTTTCTTCTCTTTCTTGAACCTTTTTGACCACTGGGGGGCATCGGAAACAAGCTATAAACACAACACTACCATGTTATCGCCTTAAGGCAAACTGTTAGCAAGCGTAAATAATTATTTACGTATCTTGCAGACGAGGAGCAACATTAGCCTTCATTTGAAGTATCTGGTCACCCAAACAATTTAAGGTCCATATTCACTCTACTTTTAGCTCTGTTTCAGTCTCCGCCAACTCCCACTATTTAGTGAAACAGCAACAGCAAAATAAAAAGGCAGCAATGACCTAAACTGTTGAACCGATAAGACTATTGAGTGTGATTACCTCTTATTATCTGTTTAACCTCCAATATATATTTTCTTCCTACTGAATGTACATAGATCCCTGTGTTTACCTGATACATACTGTTTATGTGTAATATTTCAATAATCTGATGGGCATCTTACTGTATTTTGAGTTTATGATTGATTGTCCAGTCCAAATATTCAATCAATAAGGTGCCAAACATTTAAGAAAGGTATCAAAAATAACTTTCAGACTTTCATGTCAGTAAAGATTGGTGTAGCTGTCTGACATAATTAATTTACATGACAAATGTTACAGTTTCAGACACTTAGTTGCAAACAATTTACTGTAGTCAATATAAAATTCCCAGTAGCCTACACGCATTATTTATCACCAGTTTTGTAGTATAATCAATTATATGAGGTGTGATTACTTTATTCTTTGAATGTGTATGCAGCATTCCTGTTGTTTTAGTCTATGCCAGATAACCCAATGAGCAGTCCACAAATAAACCGTGTTAATAGGATTGTGAGGAGTGATTTAGTCCTCTGAGGCTCCCTTCACAGGCTCAGTCACAATCAGGTGTTATAACCTGTGGGACAGAAATGAAGGACCCGCAGCTCACAGGTAAATGTATCTGCTTTATACACTTTTGTTATATTTCTGTCTCTGAAAATGTGTACAAATTAGCCTAACATATTAACATTAATTTATGGTTTACCAATATTAATGCATTGCTACTGAATAGAAAGGATTAACACCAGCCAAATGTGCTTTTTGTAAACCTGGCAACTCAAAACTTCTTCTTATAAATAGTGTCCGACCAATCTGAGATGCATTAGTAAAATATTTATTAACATATTAAAAAAGTCACTACATAATTACTATTTATGAATCTTTTTCAAACGATTATATTGCCTTATTATGTTTAAAAATGTGTGTGTGGCCACTGAGTACACATTCACGTTTAGCCCTAAATTGTCTGGTATACATGGAAAGGCAGCAACAAAGATTTATTAAAAGCAATTGTGCAGAGGATTTAAGTGGATACTAATTAAATCCTAAAATCCAGTAAGAATTCATTATAATCCTGCCTCTATCTATAATTGCATTATTAAATTTGTTTTATTGGCAAGGCAATTTTATTAATTTAATCAGAGCAGCAAGTACTGAAACATGTACAAAATACAAAAAAAATGCAATAACAAAAGAAAAGAGAGGGGGGGAGTGTTTATAATTATTTAACTGTGTCATTTTACATTTGACAAATTGACTAGACCCACTAATACAGTGTCTAAAAGTAGCAAGTAATTCTGGCCACTCTGAGTGCTGAGCCCGTTAACGGGCTAAATTGAACCCACAATGACCAGGAGGAGGTGCAGTGATCATTGGTAGTGACCATTGGCTACTTTATTTAACTCGAACTCCAGAAAGAGCCCAAGTTCTGACATTTAAACAATCTTCTGACCTTATTCCTCTTTGCCTTTTGTGTAACCTTAATAAACAGTTTCCTGTGAAAACAAAAGAAATGTGGTATAAGCTTTACATGAAAAGAAGGTCAAAGTACTGTCCTGTTGGGAAAAAGTTGGGAAAGGCAGTTTTGGAAGAAATGTGCCGAGATTTGAGAACTGCGTCCAAAACACAAGACCTGTGTTCCCAGAACAGAAGAAAACAGGAAAGGTCGACACATCCTGCTTTTGTCATTTATCATTAAAAGTGAAAAAAACATTAATGTTGATTTAACACAGTCCAAAAACATATGGGCATCTGTCCAGACCTCTTAAGTGGATACTAGTCACAACAAGTCTTTGGCAAAAAAGGGCAAATAAAATGCAAAAAGGGGTGCTCCACCTTGCATCCTGAGAATAGATTTAATGTCGGTTCATTTAGTCATCGTATGTCTGAAACAAAAGCATGTCACATTAGTAAAATATTTATGTTTGCAAGTTAAGTTAAAAACATAATCACTTATCATTTGCCTCCATCTCAACAGGCACCAACCAACCACTTAAACTACAACAACTAAACAGAACCTAAGATGCCGGTTAGGGTTGTTGTAAAAGAGGCCGGACATTTCAGTTAACGTGGAGGTCAATGTCATTACCAGTGTTCAATACATAGAGCAGTCACGCTACTTGTCTGGTCATCCATTTTAATATGTGGAACAGGGTCCGTGCGTTCCTTTCACACTTTGGTGCTGAATGGTTTTTATAGCCCTCTCCAAAGAATATTCTGTCTTGTTTTTTTTTTACATTTTCTTGAATTTCTTTTCAAGCCATCAAAACACGTCTATGGCCAAAGCAGAAAGTGAGCAAAAACTCCAAAGAGGATGCTCCAAAGGGGGAAAAGACACCTGCTGCCATATGTGCCATCCCACCGCTCACTGAAGCCGAGAGAATGAGGCAGTCGCCGTTCCAGAGGGTCGTCTATGACATGGCCCACAACGAGAAGGTCATCAACGACTTGATGCTCGGTCGAAGAGTCGGCTTCTACGAGCTGCGTGGAGAGATCGGGCAGGGGAATTTCTCTACGGTCAGGTTGGGCATCCACGCTTTGACGAAAGGTCAGGAATTTGCTTAAATCTTACAATAATTAATCTTTTATCCATCCGGGGGGGGGGGGGGGGGGGGGGGGGGGGGGGGGGGGGGGGGGGGG
>JAVQJL010085730.1:0-23941 GCA_036024295.1 Nannoperca obscura
ATACCACCGCACACCTTCAGAGGTCTAGTGGAGTCCATGTCTCGACGGGTCAGGGCTATTTTGGCAGCAAAAGGGCGACCTGCACAATATTAGGCAGGTGGTCATAATGTTATGGCTGACCGGTGTATGTTCTAATCCTATATTGACTTATAATGGGGAAGGCTACATTAGGATTCTGCCTTTGAGAAAATCCACTAGAATCTTCCAGGTCCAGACAGCCTGAAACAACATGAGAGCACAGAAAGTACCATTTGCCTAACTTCTCTAAACGCCACCCGTCACCTGAAAAGTGAATATCTTGAAAAGGGAAAAGGGAATATGCTTCATCACATGCTCGTTTTTGTGTACAGCATGCACTAGCAAAACAAAGACGACAGACTTCAAAGACTGCACACAGACACAAACTGACCATGTTTTTTTTTTTGGTTAGATTTATTTTACAAAAAGTCAAATATACAGTTGAGATATACATATATATAATTTCATATATATATATAAAATGATATATATATTTAATATAATTTAGAATTTAGATGCTTATTACTGAAAGGGATGCAAACACGATTGATTTAAAAAGCTGTTGTGGTTTTCATTGACTGTTGAGGGGATGTCGGGTCGAACTGGAATGTTTTACAGTGCTAAGTTAAACAGAATGAACAGTATTGAGAACACATTACATTCATCAACTGGACATTTTAAAATTAAAAAAAATGGAGGGGGGGGGGATTAAAAGTGTTGCTGGAGCGGATGTTGATGATTAAAGACACCTGAGGTACACAGTGATTTTCTTGAGCGTTAACTCAATTCTTGCAGACAAATTGGAGTGAACCATGACACAAAATCATAAGCCATAAAGCAATAATAAAAAATATATATATGGTAGCCCTGGTTTTAAATATAGCATTTCTTTCTGGGAACTTTGGCATTTTGTCCAATAGTTTTTTTAAATATATATCTAGATCTCGATATCTATATAAATCTCGATATCTATATAGATCTCGATATCTATATAGATCTCGATATCTGTATAGATCTCGATATCTATATATATCTATCTATAGATCTCGATATCTATATATATATATATATCTATAGATCTCGATATCTATATATATCTATATATATATATATATATAGATATATATCTATATATAGATATAGATATATTTCTATGAGCAGGTGCAAACATTGAATTCTCCCTTCATCCATCTAGAAGCCTCTGATCGCTCCCTGCATGCATAAAACGGTGTGAAGCACTGGGCATCTCTCAGATATTGCACTACTCAAGTTCTACACTAAATCACACCCTGAGCTTTGGAAAAAGGGGAAAAGCAACAGCAGCTTTCTGGCAAAGGCACAGTCATTCTCCCTAAAAAAAAAAAAAAACGTTAAAAATCAGCAGAGAGAGGGGACTGATAGTCAAAATACTTATTGTTACCGTTGCTTTCCTTTAGCAGAAATTAAACACAGAGGTGACGAGGGATTTGTTTAGACCCGGGACCAACCGTACTTTTGCCAAAAACTCTTGTTTTTGTTCCCCTTATAAACACTTTAAAGATGTCAGTCTTGATCACTGTGATACATTAAAGACAACTACACAACCATTGTAAAAAAAAAAAAAATGTTCCTTCGATAGACAAAGTTGACTTATTGCGCGACAAAAGGAGTAATCCCAGCGGGCACTCCTGTCATGTTCACAAGGAAATGAAGGAATTTCTCTTAAAAATAAAGAAACAAGAAAATATGATAAGGTTATAAAGAGGGCAGAGAAACAGACAGATCCAGGTCTAAAAACATACATTAAGCGTAAGTTTACTGAAGGTAAATCTTAATCAAGTGCTAAAGTTAGTGTTAAAGCAAGGTTAGAAGACGAGACAAGTCCTAGCACACTATTTCCCAAAGGCCTCCCACTGCTAACGCGAGTGAAGCTTCAGTTATTGAAACTAAATTACAGAAAATTGGACGTTTCATCTGTGGTCGGTGTCGAAATGACTGCTTTTAGATAAGCAGCTGGTGGCCGTTTATGGGATATTGTGCGTTTTCTGTAAGGACAGACGAGGTTCACACGTCAGAACGTAACTGAAAATCGGGTGTGGCCACGGCCTAATCTGGAGGCGGAAGCGCCACAGAGTTTGGATCACTTTGGTTTACAAATCAGCTGTTCAGACGCTTTTGAGGAAACTCGGGCCTGGTGGTCGATGAGATGAAAACAAACTGGTCACTAGATCAAACACGGCTTGAAAGAGCTTCATTTTTTCGGGGGGGAGGTTACTTTATATAACCTCCAAAACAAAAAAAAAAAAATGAAAAAGTCAGCTCTGGACAATAAAATTCTCACCTGAGTTGAGCGATGTACATCTGTTATAGTCAGTGCAGCTTTAAACTGGTGGTTTAAACCTTTAATAAAAGGTGTGATGGCAAAAGTCAGAAGGCACCTCGAATGATTGATTGGCCATAAAATCCAGTTAAAGGGAACAAAAACATACTTGGACACTTTCAAAGCAAACCAAACCTTCCTCACAGAGCCTCTTTAAAAACATGGAAGTTCTATTAAAAATGATGTATAGTGTAAAAATATATTATTTTCCACCGTCCCTCCTCTGTTTTTCTATTGGCTGCTGTGGTGAAGAAAATGCTAACTGATGTTATCAGTTAAAGACACGACGCTCCTCCCAGAATCATTTGCCTGAAGAAGCTGTAAGAAAATAAATGTTAGTTTTTCAGAGGCACTTGTGTGTGTCTTCAGTGTCAGGCAGCTATCACAGTCTACTTTAATGCCAGATTATCAAACCTCAACAAAAACTGATTTGGAAGAAGGTTTCAAACGTTTTCAACCTGGATCGTTTCCAACGCTTTGACGCTCACTTCTGCTGAGAATCCACACCAGTGAAAAGGACGAGATCAGGCAAATCACGTCAGCTTTGTCAAATGTTTAGAATCAATTCATTTTTTGATTAAATTCCTGCTTTGTTTTGGTCTGTACACAGAGTTTCTCCCCTCTCGTGCTCTTTGGAGTCAAGCCTTTCAAGTTGATGTCTTCTACTGTTTTTATGTGTACAAAAGTCACTCGTATTGAATCAAATTAATACTTTTTATACGACAAAATCAGTAAAAACGGAGTGGGATTATTCTCTTATCATTAACGTCATCGCTAAATTTGTCACGCGCATTCATTTCAAAGTACTCGTGGAAAGCGTCGACACGTTTCGTCCACATCGTGTTGAGATAAACTCGCATCCTGCACAGAGAAGCTCAACTCCTCTTCTCCCCTGATGGTGGCTCTTCTGTCCCACTGTACATAAAACATGTCTATAAAAACAGGACAGAAGTCCACTGTCAACAACACGCATCCCGTGTTACAAAGTAATGTGGTGATCACTTTCATCCATGTTATCCAAATATTAATTGTTCTATTATTTTTATTATATCATTCCACTTTCTTTGATTTTGTGGCAGAAAAAAAAGTTAATTTTGTGTCTTTGGTGCTTGAAATGTAACATTTGACACTACAAAAAGACACTTTTGGGAAACAAAGTCACACACAGGCTCTGGAGTGAATATTGTACCAGACTGAGATCATCTCTCTCACACACACGCACAGTGCTGATGAAGAAAGCTGATCTAGAATCATTTCCTTGGTTCTCTGTATTTGCTTCAGCGAAGGTTTGGAGGAGGAGGAAGCGGATCTAGTAGCAGCTTCCCAACGGACTTTACCAAATATAACGCCTTACTTTTTATTTATTTATTTTTTCTACAAAAGAATCTGTGTATAGAAAAAATACATATTGTTTCCAAAGTGCACTGAAAGCATTGTGCACTTAAATATATAATAATGCGCAAGAGGAGGAAGATCTAACAGAGTGTACAGACACTCTAAAATAGAGTGCTCTTTGTTTGTGTTTGTATAAAAAAGGTGGGAGTGTGCTCCACATTAAATCTTGTGTGTGACGAGTAAATGTCTTTTAAATATTGTACAGAAGCACTTGATTTAACCAGTTTCACCGGCAGCGCCTCCCCATCAGATCAGGCTGAGTGCCAAAGAAGTTAAAATCAAGTGCACCTCTGTGAATTCACAAAAACAGAAACATTGAAACATGTTTTTTTGTTGGTTTGTTTTTTTGCCCGGGCTCGAGGACAGCTACACATGTGGCTCCTCCCTCTTCTCACACAGAACCTCGACATCAATAAAACGACAATAATCAACACGGTTATAAAACTCCCAAAAATACATTCACTGTGGACACTCGGGGTGGAGGTTGTGAGGAGTCTGACGCTGGTAAACACACTCCCAGCACAGACATAGTGAGTGTGTGTGTGTGTGTGTGTGTGTTTTTTGACATATACACTGACGCGCATTCATCAGACAATCAGACTTGTTGGGCTAAAGTTCATGAGTCTGCCGTTATCCCTTTAGCATCATGCGCTCTCCGAGAGTCTCACACGCCCACGCGGAGCCGGGTGGGGGCAACGATGCGTCTGTACGATGTGTGCACGATCACGTGTGACCGCCGTCTGTCAGAGGTGATGGAGGTGTCCGACCCAGCGGGTCAGAGCAACATGTACTGGTTGTCGATCGCTCGCTTGCGACCTCGGTCGGGCTCCAGTTCATAGTCCGAGTCCCGCTGAGGTAAGTGGGGGTTGGGGTGGCGAAGCGGGGGTCTCCTCCCGACCGATTCGCTCCGCCGCAGGGGAGCCGGGGCTGACGGCGGAGGCTCGGGGGCGCGGCTGGTGCGAGCGAACGGGCGGCTCCCCGGTTGGGACGCAGAGCTGGGACTGGAAGTGGTGCTGGTGGAGCAGGAGGAAGGGGGCTGGGCGGAGCTGCGAGCCGGGCTGCAGTGAGCCAAGCTGGGCTCGGAGCTCCACCGGTGGAGGGAGAAAGGGACGAGGAGAGCGCCTGAGACCTGACCTGAGGAAATAAAACAAAAAACACAAGGAAATTTGAGTTTTGGTGAGTACATCCAGCTAAAACTCGCACACCTGCTGACCATTACACGACAGAACTGGACCAATTAAAGGATCGTTCTCAATCTTATTTTAAGAGTTTGCACTGCTGAGATCTGAGAGCATGTTTTAAACATCGCAAAACATTTTTTTTACCCAAACTGAACCGGAGGTAAACATCCACCACAGTTTAGAGAACAACTTCCTGGTTCAAATCGGACGTACGCCACTTACTTGAGTTTTTCTGGGCAACGACGAATTATAACCAAAGTTTGTGTGTTTTCACGTTGGGTTTTACTGCCTTTAAACACCGCTATGTGTACTCGTGAGGCCTCGTGAACAGTTCCAACAAAAGGATGACTTTCCCGTAGAACCTTTTAAGTAAAAATCAAGTCAAAGTTGAGTTCTCTCAGTACAAATGTGTGCCGCGATTTTTCACTTCGACAAAGAGACCTCTCACCCTGTGACGGAGGGCTGGAGCCCGCCACTACGAAGCTGGACAGCGTGACGGCGCAGGCGGCTCCGCACTCCAGTGGGATGGGGAAGAGGCGGAAGTGACTGAGCATGTCCATAACGGAGGGGAAGCGCAGGTGCTGCACCCTGCACTGACCCCATTCTGTCAGAGAGAGGCGCAGGTGCTGCAGGGACAGAGACAGAGGGACAGACACGTGAGGAAACAAAAAGATCACTGTTCGAGACCGAACCAGGGCTGGATTGCGCTCCCCCCCTCCATTTCTTTACCCCGGTGCTTAAGATTTAAGTGTTTAGCAGGAAATGATTTTGGCACCAGTTTGACATACGCAGGTGAAAAGAAAAACAATGTGGGTTCGTATTACTACATTTTTTGGCGAACCTCTTCTGGGTGTGAAATAAACGTCTTGCTTTATCAGACGCCGTGACACGTACCTTCGCTTTTCCCTGGTAGTTAAACGTGAGGACGTAATCTCCGCGGCGTGTCTCGCTCTGTCGGACCAGAAACACTCCGTGTCCCCCCGGTCCGGAGCTCTGAACCAGGTAGGCTGCCTTGACACGGGAGATGGGCCCGTGGAACCAGGGGTAGGAGAACAGGAAGTGATCCGTCTTCTGGGCAGCCTGCTCCGGCGGGGCAAAGGTGACGGGGCCTGGAGGGATGAAGGGGGAAACAAAATGGTTTAATTCTCCTAAATCATAAAGCTCAGTGTTTTTGTATTAATAATGGATGACATTGAACGGATGATACTAAGGTTAATGTGAAAGGTGTTGCTCGCAGTGACAGCCCACAATGAATTATCACCCGACTCTGCAGGTCTCCTCAGATCGATGGAGCAATTTGCATTATTTGGGGTTTTTAATGGCCCACAACTTTACTGGTTTGTTTCACTTGTTTCATTTTTAGCGAATAAGCTGAAAAACTACCCTGTTCACTTTCTGCTTAGCACCAGAGGCACAGTTAGCGACTAGCTGGTGGACATAGCGCAGCATTTAGCAGCTAAAAGATCCAGATATTTCCCCACAGGAGTTGGTGGAGACCAAAACAGAGCCAAAAGGAGAGTGAATACTGGAATTGCACTCATCAGGTGAACGGAAACACAACTCTAAATATAATGTCTGCTGGATGTGTAAATAGGCCACTGTTTGCGAACACATTAAATCTATTGTCATCTTATAAAAAGGTGATAGTTGTTGTGTTTAGAACTAATGCCGCCCTGAAGTGGCCAAAATACAAATAAATTAAAACATGGGCCTTATTTTTAAAAGGCTTAAACTTAAACCAACTTAATTGCTGAGCTCAGAGAACCCCCGAACAAAGTTTTATGGGGAACTACAGAAGAGAGTTCTGATGGTCAGACACTTTACGTAGAGTTAAAAACTAAAGTGATATAATAATCTCTTGTTGCACAGGAAAACTGCACACAACTACAGCAAAGGACAAAATCTTAAAGTGGCAAACAGTGATGAATGTTCAGAAATGACGTCCTTGTTCTCTCAAAAACTGTTCAGCTAATCCCGGGAGTTTGTTTAAATCCTGTCGGGACTTTGTTTTAGTAATGGTGCCATGTTCCTAGTACAGTTTCATCTTAACATAGTCTACGAAAATAAGACTCAAGTTGAACCTACTTGGCTGAACCTACAACATCCCTTGTATTTATTTAAAGCAGAGAGGCTGTTTGAGAAGGCTTTATCCCAGACCAGAAGGGACACATTATCTCTGGACACCAGGATGTCAACATTTAGCCCCACATCTGTAAAACTGGGAGTTTTAGGAGGACATCTCACTTTGACTTCCCAACTCTGAGCTCCCTCTGCGATTGGCTGGAGCAGAGCTGTCAGCTGGGGAGGGGAGGGGCTCCAGATCCACAATGCCTGACCTGAGAGACAAGAAAAGATTCAGATTACACAAACTGTCCTGTATCATCTACAACACATGCATGTTTATTCTCATTGTGGACCCCCTGAGCAGAGTAATGGGTCAATTTCACGATTATTTTAGGCATTTTTCCCCATTTGGGTGTTGCCATTTGTCTAATGAGAAAGCGTATTCTCTGCTTGTGCTGGAAGATTAGCATCTTCTTTTAGTTTTGTGGTAAAAAGATATTTATGTTGCTGTAAAATGCAATATAGACGCAGCAGAGTATCCTGTACTCCTGTAATTTAGTAACTAATTACCCAAGTGTGTTGGTGATTTATTGATTTTAACATATTGCATATGTTTTTTGTTTTTTTATCAGGACGGCGAGCAACAGATATAGGTAGAGAACGAAAGAGAGACGTGCATCTGTGTGGTTGCTGGTGGGGTGAGTCTGGTGAACATGGAGGAAACAGCAGGCAGAAGGAACACAAAGACACAGAGCACAGACAGGAAGTGAGTCCAGTTCACCAGTTCAGATCCGAAACAAGATTTGCTGTTCTTCTGTTTCATGGCACACACACACACAGTATGTGTGTGTACATACACAGATGAGAACGGGAAGGTAAAAGAGGGAAGCCGGAGTAGATCCTGCTAAAATGCTGACTTGAGTTTGCAGCGCTCTGAATAACAGGAAGACAAGTCTCCTTTCTTCTCACTCCTCCTGTGTGTGTGTGTGTGTTCTTCCATCATTGTGAGAATCATTTTACGTTTTAGTCTAGCAAAGTGATGACATCACAGCCAGTCAGCAATGCTTCCGAGGATTAGAGTAAAGGGCTCAGGATGCCACATTCGAGGGCAAAGCGACAAGCCGGCCATCACAGCATCTACCTGGCTGCATCCACCCGCCTCCCTGATCTCTCTTTTGCAGGTTTGGAGTCGCTGTAGTCGCTTTGGATAAAAGCGTCTGCTAAATGCCTAAATGTAATGTAATCAGCCAAGAAGAAGAAATGAACACGAGTGGACATGAGCTAGGCTAACATATATTGGCCGATATTAGCTTATTCCACATTTATCAGTATCTGTGTACATGTTGGCTGATAAGCAAAAAGAAATTAGGTTTGAGGTAATTAAAAAAAAAATGTCACCATTATAGTTTGTCCACCATAGAGCACCGACAAGTCGATTTTTTTACTGTAAAATGTCCTGTTCAATATGTATCCTGGTCACACGAAAACCTTTTAATAATTCAACATTTTTTGTTTAGGTTTAGTTTTTAAACCTTCAACTTCAAGGTTTCAAATCAATCAAAAAATCTATACTGGTTGTACTATAGAACAAACATTAGCCCTTTAATGTTTTAAAATGATAAAAAGGAAGACAAGAGAAATATAATAAAGATGTGTCAGACAAGCCAGGGGTTTGTGAGGTATCTGAATAAACACTGAACTCTGACCTCACTTCCACACTGGATGAGTATTTACTGTACTGCTGAGTGACTCTGTGTGTGTGTGTGTGTGTGTGTGTACGCGCGAGTATTCCAGACATCTGCAGAAATGAGAAAGGTCCTGAGATTCTCCCGAGTCTCAGACCTCCCCCACACTTCCTGTCACAGAGCAACACACACTTGCACAAATACACGCACACAAACCCACCATATGTATGCTCTGAAAAGGTCAAACTTATAAAAGCTTTTTTTGGTGTAGTTGTCTGCTGATACAGACACTGTACTGTTTGTCACTATGAAACGAAAGACAAAAAAAATGAAGAATCCCTCTAATTTGAATTATTATTGTTATAATAGATAGTTGTATAGCGCTCTCTTATTCTTCAAAAAGTATTTCTCAGATCTTTTTTCTTCATTCAAAAGGTGGACAGTAGAGTGGTGACAGGAAATGAACCAGGGATGTTGTGATCACAGTATAAAGTAGACAAAGTAACCACTACACTACCAGAACTCCCACACAACCAACATGTACTGTAAAAGATACATACAAGAACACAGCAGCAACCAAAAGGCTCAATTTATTGGTTTGAAAATGAGTTAAAACTTTCAGTTTTTCTCAGTTTGCATGAAACGGACTGGGTTCAAATATTTAGGTTGCAGGTCATCTAAAGTATCTGTGTTTGTGTTTCTCACCTGTTGCTGATACATTCTTTTAGCTCTGTGGTCCAGGAACTGACCTGCTGGTCGTTGGCCGTCTCAAATATCAGACTACCTCGATTAACCTGCAGAGACAAAGGTGCATTCAAATACAACCACACATTAAAAGTGGAATTGTATAGTTCTATACATACACTATATATATATATATATATAGAATTTTCATTCTATTATCTCATATTTTATGTTGCCATATAGGCGTCAGCTCACCTTTTTTGTAAATTTTGTAACTTATTTTAATGATCAAAAACAAGTTCAAGTGATACACCACCTTAAAGATTTTGAGTTTACTTTATTTCCATTCCAACAACATTTGGTAGGAGCTTTGGTGAGCTCATAGTGCAACAGGCGGGACTGGACAAGCACAATTATAGATACACAAAAACAGCATTAATAATTACAGAGAAGAAAAAAATGAAACTTTATAAATTCATAAAGAGAAATAGGAGGAAGTGGCTGTTGAGTAAAACTGCTGGCAAATTTTCACTTTATTTTTTATTTATTGTGAACAAAGGTTGTAATCAGTTTCACAGCAAAAAAATAAAATAAATAAAATACGGCTAAAGACCCATTTGTTTCCCAGCAACGTTTCAAAAAGAGGGGGGAAGCAGTGTTGTTAGATATATTTTAGTGAAACAGTGGTCGATGGAGCATGTGGGTGGACAGCAGATAAGTTATTGGTGATATGAGAAGTTTCTCATTTCAACAACAATACAAAGTTTGGGTGGAATATCCTTCAAGTTTAAACCAACAAGGTCTATATGAAGGCTATTTGGGCAGTTTTGTTATGAAATGATATGACAAAATGATTGTCCTATTTCCTATTCATGTTGGACTGCGGGTTGAAGATCTAAGCAATGTGGATGTAAACAACACAGCGGGCAGAGTTTCCAAACTCCAGCTGTAGCCTTTTTGAACAGAAAGAGTTGTCTTATTTCCATTTAGCTGAAACCCTGTACATACCTTTAAAACAAATGTGTTTAAGTTGTCAGGCATCTCCAGCCGGTTGCAACGACGGACTTCTTGGATATCTGAGCAGTGAGTCGTAAGCTTGGGACTGGAGGCCTGAAAAACACAATAAAGACGAGACAGATAAGGATAGAGACGGATCAGGAATTAATCTTATGAAAGGCACAGAAAAAGAAAGAAGAAACTGAAACAAAGAAAGAAAGAACCTCTACTCTCTACTGTGTCTAACAGGAAAAAGTCATTTGACTGTAAAACAGAGTATAATCATAAACAAGAAGGTGCAGTAACCTTCTTGTTTTACTACTCAAATTACTTTTTCAAAATGTCGGATGGGAAATTGACTTCTATGAGGGGTGTAACTGCAATATGTCTTATTTTAAATGGCAGATGCCACACTACACCACAGACATGCATGTGTGCAACTTGAATGATGTCTACTTTACTATACGCTGTGTCTTTACAAATAACAAATGGGACCCAGATGGTCCACAGAAAGCCTGGAAAGCAGTGTCAGTTTCTGTCCGTGTGTGACACATTTGTGCCTGTGCAGATATGTTGCTGTGTTTATTCGAGTGAATGTGTGTGTGTGTGTGTGTGTGAGAGAATAATAAATGTGTAAAGGATTATGTGAAATATGAGCAGTCTCTATATGTGCGAGTGTGAATCGGCGGGGCTGCGGAAACTGAAGCAGTGAATCGTGTTGAAGAAGAGCATGATGGGAGCTCTCCCGGCAGAGCTCCCATCATGCTCCAAGGTCGACTGCACAAGGACAAACTGTGCATTTGAAGAAGTTAAATGAGATGTGAGGGGCTCCCTGGTGGCTCTTTGACCTGAGGCACACAACATAAAGTCCAGATACTGTGACTGCATGTCCACTACCATCAAAACCATCAGTTGCCCTGATGTTTATGCACTAATAAACAGACGTATGGAGACAGTCCGACAGGTGTAAGACCACTCTTTAAAGCCCCGCCCCATGTAGGTAAACCTGACACCCACCTGGACACAGGAAGGACGGTGTGTGCACAACGACACGTGCACTTGAAGTAATCATACTAATAAGTCACTAATAAAGCGATGCGGAGCCTCTCGAGCCCCCAGATGCAAACGAGCGCTGTCAGAGCCACCGGCAGAAACACACACACACGGATGGATGACTTGGTCAGCCATGTGGGCAGGCCTGAGGCATGTCGGGTCAGAAGTCACCTCTGAAATGAAGCTGAGGTGACAGCTGATTGAAACACGTGGAGACAAGAGAGCAACTCTTATTGAGGAAAAACCAGTGGCTGCGTCTTGTTAGCTAAATGTGTGTATATAGATCGACCAACACTAAAACATCCACTTACCTACAAATATTATATTTACAGTTTAAAAACGCACACTGTGCTTTAACATGTATGCATCATCCATCTATAAATCCTGCACGCTATATATTCGGTATATAAACACATATTTATACCTTTGCACTATTTGTATTTGTTTACAATTGTAGAAACATTCCATACACTTGCATATAGACATTGTAGGTCATTGTTTCTTCTTTCTTACATGTTATATTTGGCCCATCTTTGTTCAGCTTTGATGTCTGTTTTAGCGGTATGTCTATTTCTTTCTTCCTGAAAATTGTTCTTGGAACTGAGTGCAAGTACATTGAGAGGAACTTACTGATAAATTGCACATACTCTGCCAATACAGCAGATTGTGACCAATCAATGAATCAACGAATCGTTGGAGATCTACTCAAGTAATCCAAATTAAATCCAGAAAACAAAAGTAAAAATTGTGTTTACGTACACGGACAATATTTATTCAACCCCAGTGAAATCGTTCTGAATCGAGATTCCAACTTGATTGTTTACATGGACGCTAGATAAAAGGGAACCGATAAGATGTGCGTTTACATGACCAAAGCATTTAATGAGATTCTATTTTGACATGCACATGGTGGTTCCGCCCGATGTGAAGCGTCTAATCTGCCGGAAACATAACAGATAAAAAGGAAGAAGGGTTTTTTTCTATCTTTGTTCATGTTTTCAAACACTTGTTTGAAAATCCTTCCGACCATCGAGGCTTTCAACAACCCTTCACTCTTATATGGTCTCCAACAAAAACGTTGTATCACGCAAACCAGTTTTGTTCTGCCATGGCGCTTAGAAAAAAATACATTTATTACAACCAGAGAGAAGTGATTGGATTAAGCATTTACATGATTATTATGCGCTGATATTTTCTGATTTAATGGATTATGAAAAGGTTTATAACACTTCTCTCAACCAGAAAATTCCATACAATCAGGCCGGATCGGGTCAGTCTCTTCCGACCGAGGTGGTTACATGAGGTGGGCTATTATTACGATTATTAGTAGAATGTTAGGGTCCATGTAAATGCAGCAACTGAAACATGTTTATGTTGACTATGAACCACAATATCTTTTACTTCATATTAATATAAAACCCCCTAAAATGTATATATTGAATCTACCAGCAATTAATGTGAATGGCACTAAACATTCTCCCAAACAAACACATCACACAGTGGAGGCTTGTAAGCTACAGTTGAATCAACATCAAACCCTATGGGACAAACACATGCAAGAGAGCAGAACAAAGAAAAAAAAAGAAAAGTTGGTGGGTGGGTGGGGGGGTGAGTAGCGTGAGAGAGCAGAAGCAGCAAAAGGAAACACATGAGACAGTGAAAGACACAGCTTTGGGAGGGAGAGAGGGAGGTATGAAGAGCAGAAGAAAGAGCAAGGAGGATGGATTCCAGGGTTTTGTGCACAGGATGAGTTTGAGTCTATGTGACAGTGTGTGAGCCTGAGGAATGCCCATGTTAATCCCACACACACACACACACACACACACGTCAAAAGAATAGATTAACCCCCCAACTCGCCCAATTTCCTCAGCTTGCCAGCGATGTGAATGAACGATGTAACGCCAAACGCTCTTTGTTTTAACCACACATAATATTATCAATAAAAAGCACTGTGACACGAACATGAGAGGGATGTGACTCATTTTGTGAGATCTGAGTCACTCAATAAGGAACTCACTAAAAACCAACTTGTATCAAATTGCTGCCACGGCTGAATGTTTGTTCAGGATGTTCAGAGAAATAGGTTTCTGCTTCTTCAAATTCAGGCTAAAACTTTCAGGTTATAACTGCAATGCGTAGAAAGATACAATCAACGTATTCTCGGATGAAAGGTGTGCACACTTGCAGGAAAGACCATAGGCGCATAGACAGTAAAAAAAAAAGAAGAAAAAAAGATAATAACCAAAAATATATTTGTTGATTGGTAATGGACTCATATTTTATATAATATATTCAGTCACTACAGAGGAAACCAAGTTAATTAAAAACAAATTAATAAAGTAAAAAGAAAAGTTCGTTCTTGGCCTTGGAACCAGTGTGTGACAAAACAATCTCACTTCAAGGTCGACAGAGTAGCTGATCAGGAGCCATTGTTATATATAACATGGTCTTCATCAGCAGATTGTTTTCAACTTGGAGTTGGTTAATCCAACATGGACGAGCAGTCCTTGAAAAAAGCTTTGAACATCTACAACTCCATAAGAAGTGGGTAAACTTGATATGATGAAAAGCTCCAACAACTACACACTAAACCTGCAATAACAAAGTTTTTAGGGCAGCGGACACATCAACATATTCTGACCTTTTAAGTAGATGTGGCGAAATTGTTAGCAAACAGTTGCTTATTCACACGTCACAGAGCAACATTATCATTCATTTGGAGTCGTCTTTCTGTCCACCTGATGAATGCAAGTCCAATATACTCTTTTAGCTCTCCTTTTGTAACCAGCAAATGTTTGGCATTTTTGCTTGAAAATTGACAGAAACAATCGATTATCAAAATAGTTGGCGATTAATTTAGTTTCGATCGACTAATCAGGTAATCGTTGTAGCTCTAGTTTGATGCAGCTCTACATACAACAGATTTGAAATCTAAGATTTGACAACTCCTAACTTTGAATGCTAACCAGTTTCATGCCAAAAAACTAGAACCAAGAGACGAAGGTAAAGGAGGCTTCGCCATCAGCATCGTATCTTCACAGGATGTGTGACATCTAATGAGATCTTGTACTCGGTGTGCGTCTGTGCGCTTGTGTCGTTGAGCATACGAATGACTCATTGAGAGGAATTTATTGTGAAAATGTGAATGAGTTTCTGACTAAGAGCATATTTGAGGAACCATATGTGTCTGTGGAGAGAGAGAGAGAGAGAGAAAAAAAAGAAACAGGCAGCAGATGTCTGACTGGTTGAGCAACAACATTTCTGCCTGATTTCTGTGAATCAAGTTCAAGCTCACAGCACATTTCCTATTACTGCAAACCGTAGTCTGCAATACTCCCTAGAGAGCGCACGCGCACACACGCGCGCACACACACGCGCGCACACGGCTTTTGCCCCATTTGCATATAAGTCCTTCAAGATTATTTCCTTACACAACACCACCAAGCAATGTGGAAATGCTGTGTGAGCGTTCCTGAAGTGTGTGAGTGCATTTCATGTTTAAAAGCATCTCAAACATTGTTCAAGTCAAAATACTGTGAAAAATGTACATTATAACTTCTCAAAACGCACAGCGATGTCTATAAAAAGGTTTTGTTGAACCATATATTCAGTTTAAAATGAAAAAAGAAAATAAAAAAGATGCAAATCCTGATTTAAGATGGTCAGATGTTTGTAGTGTAGTTATATTATGACTAGGCAACTCCTAGTTCTTTTCAGATTGAGTCAACTTTCACTACAGTGTTTCAACTTCACACACAAATGAGCAAAGGGGACGGATATTGAGAATATGAAAAGCAGATATGCAGCAGTGAGGATATTGCCTACATATTAGCTTGTAAATCTCCACTTTCAATGCCACTTTCAAATAATATTCACTTTCTTATTCAGTCCCCTTTTATTCCTGTCCTTGCATGTACTTATTCAGCATGGACTGTACTTCAGTACTATGTGGCATATTTGAAAATTACCATTTTAGGCTTATTTAAATTTATTGTGATAATTTCATTAAATGGAAATATCTGAGACATGGTCTGTATTATTTCTTTTTTGTTTTTACACATTTCTCCAAATTAATCTTTGAGAGCTCCACTACAAAATAAAGTGTTTTGGGTTTTAAGATATTTGGCTGCACAAGTGAAGATTTACTGCAGTTATCTGTTTTATATGACCACAAAATGAAGATCTTTGGATTTGGTCATTTTTTTTGACTAAATCAATCTATTCGTCAAATGCATTAATGAAGCTAATGAAATTAAGAACTTAGCACATTTTTGACACACACGTCAGCAGCAGGCATAAACAGTCGATGAAAGTAGCTCACAAACAAGCAAACAAAGAGACAAAGCAACAGATGCAACCTCTCACCCACACAGTCACAAACACATCTACAGTTTGAGCGCACTCGCCCACACACGGGTGACACACAGGATGTTTGGAGTCCAAAATCTTCCCAGGGTCCGTCTCTCAAGGCGGTCACCATGGCAACTGACTGACACACTCAACATTCCACTACCCCTCCGAGGGTCGCCGTAGCCAACGCTGTCCGGGGTGCATGCGTGTGTGTGTGTGTGTGTGTGTTGGACTGACCTTAGACTCTGCAGTTTTTACAAACTGGTCTCTGGACAGCTTTTGGAAAGTGTGTATGTATGTACAACTATCCTACACACAAACACACACACAGACATTATAAAGACTTACAGCATCACTCCATCAGGGCCTCATCAGGCAGGGGAGACCTTGACCTACACATCTGTCTGTGCTTCCTCTGGTTTCATTGATGCATTGCATTGCTGCATTCTTAAAGAATGAGGCTGGTGATCTTCTCCATGATCCTACTAACAAGTATTGTTTGTTTAGCCAAAGCCTTAAACAGCTTATTTTTCAGTGCCATAGAGCTCCATCGTTTAAACTCATCAATGAACCACACTGGTCAAGTTGCCATTCAAATTTAGCACAAATGATGACACAATTTCAGAAAAATCTGCAAAAGAAAGAAAAACTTCAGCAGTTGGTTTGTCAAAATTCTCCAATAGGGTGCTGTTAAACCATTGCAGAAGAAGAGGGCATAACAAGATAACGGAATTAAAAGAGTAAAACCTCAAAGGGACAGAAACAATGTCGATAACGTGATAGAAATATCACATTTATGTTTGTTTCATGTATTAGTTTGAGGAAGGTTACAGCCTCCTCGTCATTTTATCAAAACATCAACTTTTCCACATCAGCCAAGCGTAAAAAGTGTTTTTGCCAATTGGAAAAATGCATAAAAATATGTAAATGAAAATGCACAAGCTGTTATACTGGGTGAACATAGTCCCTACAGTTTGTATTAGTCCATCCCACAAACACCATCCTGCTGCTGTAGACGCTCACAAACATACCTTGATGTGCAGCTGAAAACAATTACATTATCAACTACTATTTGAATAACATTTGCTACACTATCCAGCTGTTTTAGGAAATTATTTAAAAACTTATTTCATATTTAAAATATATACTTGTGCCTTGTGACTCAGTAGGAACAAATGGGCCAGGTCGAGTTCCACTGGCTGGCTGAAGAAGTCTGAAAGTATTAACAAGACGGACATGACACGAGATTTGTTGACACTTTTAAAATCAGCCCGTGTTAAAGAGTGATTTTTTAGAACTGGCTGAGGCGAACGGGTTGTACTCTGCCTGGATCGGGGCTACTGTACACAAATTCATGGTATGTTGGTAAAGAAAAATTTGTTCTTTTTTATGTGTTTATACATTAGCTATAGCTGCAGCTGACACTGTGGTGATCGGTAGCAGCTGGCATTGTTTTCACCCTTCTACTCTACTGCCAGGCTCCACCACCTGTTGCTTTTGTCACACAGATAAACACTCCTGAGGTCTTCCTCCATAGCTGGCGGGACAGAAATAGATGCTCTGACCCCAGCTCTCTCCTGGTTTCCTGCGTGACAGGGTGGCTAAACTTTTATTCCCGTATATCATGCAGCAATTGACAAGATGTAAAGTATAGTTAGTGGTGGTAAACGTCTGCCAAAATCTGAATTGCAATGTGCAGCTGTAAAGATTGCTCAATGTTAATCATCAGGCACAGAAACCTGCAATATAGGGAAAATGTTCATTCTGGTTTGGAGAAATGCTCCTTATACACTTTACAACATGCGAGGTTTCCATCATATATAGCAACATTGACTTCTAAATGATTAGCAGTTTACTGGCAAAGCAGACACTACATGTCAACTGTAATAATGCAGTGAATCTTGCAGTGTCACTTAAAAAGGGGTTGCTGGTTTGCGCAGGGACTCTTCATTTTGAAAGTAGGAGTCGACCCAAAAAAACAGATCCAAAACATAATAACATATAAAAAAAAGGTTAAAGGCTGAAGGATATTTTACAGATTCTCTCTGGCCTTCATTTTTCAAAATAGTCATATTATTATTGGCTCAGGCTTATATCCATGGAGAGCAGCTGTGATCACATGATACCATAATACAAATGCATGAACATGGCAACATCTATGAAACGGTTATATATATTTTCAAGCCAGTCCTCATGATATGACAACTCATTAGCAGTAACTCAACACAACTGTGAGATCACTTACAATAAAAGCTTTTTAGGGTTTGGTTTATGCTTTTTACGGTTCGTGAAGTGTTTTTCTTTCAGATCAGCTTTTTCACAGTGAAAGATAATATTTGAAAAACATGCCTCCACTGAGAAAAACTTTGAACACACTGGTTTCTGGTATATGCACATAGGTGGAGTAAAGGCAGCCAGGAGATCTCTGGAACTGATCACATTCACAATCAGCTTTATCTGTGGCATCATGGAGGATGTGGGAAACGCAAACGTACACACATGCACATTAGTTGTGGGGTTACCAACACTGATAGAGATGAGTGTGTTCTAAGAAGCCTGTCAGAGACGTAGCCTTCAGTAATGAATAAATGTGTCAGTTCATTGCGCTGCCCTCCTTGCATACTTCTCAGAAATACTGATACATGAGCCAAACATGCAGACGTTAAGGCAGCACACTCAAGATTCACAGAACTAACTGCACTTCCTTGTAAATGAATTAGCTGTGGTTTTACGCGCGCACACGCACATACACACAAGCCTGACAGAGCAGAAAAAAGTAGTGTCAACATCTTTGAGTTTGTAAAAAAACAACAACAAAAAACATTCAGCTCCTATGATAACAACCAAGTCATGACAGTAAAATTAGAAAAACCTAATTTGTTTGCTTTAAGTTGTAAAGAAAACTAAAAACACCAACACCAAAAAGAAAAATCTCACAAAATCAGCACAGTGTATAATTCTTAAATATAATGTACATTTAGTTTATTAGGTACACTATCCAGCAATAGGTCCAACCTTCACGAAGGCTATAATGTGCTTGGTGAGACTGTATTACAGAGGTGTTGATTCAACTTCATGGTCATTTTGGAGGGTGTAGTTTGTGGTGCTGTTAAATTCTGTGCGTCACACTGACAGGTGTTTCTTTTGTTGTGTCCACCCTATTTATATCAATGAGGGCGGGCTAAATAACACCTCTGTGTAATGTAATACAGCTCAACAAAACCACAAACTACAGCCTCCATAATGACCATGAAGTCTCGAAAACAGTTTCAACAAAAAGAACATCATAACATTAACGAAGGAGGACGTATTGCAGGGAGTTGGATTAGACTGCATTAGTTGTAGTAAACCTTTCAATAGTTGTTAGTATGTTCGAGTAGATATCATAGTATTAATTTTCTGAGTGTGTATTGATGCTGCTTAAAGGATCAGCTCATGCAAGTCACAAAGAAACACATTCTCTGTGTCCCACTGAACCCTGTTGAAATCTTCTCATGCAGGTTGTTTTAGGGATTTTCGCCCAGGGTTTGAGATATCCACCGCTGAGACTTCTGTCACTGCTCAAATACAACAGGGAGGAATGGTATTTCGTTTGCGGTGCTCACAGCCCTCAAAAACGGCATTTGAAAAACTCAACTGTGACATGTCTTTCCAGAAACTATGTATCAGTTACTCAAGATGATCCGCAGACCTGACTGAGCACTTTTTATTGGAACTCCTTTCTGTTGAAAATGTGAACAGTTTTTATTGGGACTGCTCTGTAGCAAAGAAATAGTCCCAATGAAAACTACTGAGAGTGAGATCTGTGAATTATCTTGAGTAACCAGCACATTTTTGTAAAGACGGGTTTCTTTGGCAACCACAATCAACACTGCATTCACCCCCACTGAGTGAGCCTAAATCTAACTATATGTCCCTGCACGAGAGATTACTTTGGGGGCGTCTTTGTAGCCTAACGGCCTGGGATGTTAACCATGTGGTCAAAACGTCCCTGAATTGAATCCGGCTGGGGGCTTCTTCTCTTCCCTTGCACTTCCTGTCACATTTGTTGCTATCAAATAAAAATGTAAATAAAGATTAGAAAATACTTTCTGTGGAGAACTGTCTGGTGGTAAGAAGGACTAGATGTCACCAGGTCAATGTGATAAACAGAGATTTGTGGACACTACTCAACTAATCTTGAGCTTGGCTTATATTATCAATATATATCATTCATCCATCCAAAATAAATACACACTGCACATATTGTTTTAAGGTTTGTACGTTCCTTGGTTAACATTTAGTACGTCCTGCACAAACTGTACAGCTCTTCATTTTCAAAAGACATATTGTACAGATCTTTCTTATTTTATAATGTTTATCCATACACATCATGTTTTATTTTTATATATAAACATTTTTACTTTTAAGTTCTATGCTTATTTAACAATATACCAAAACAATAAACCAGAATCTGATTATCCCAGGTAAGACAACATATTGTGATGATTGTAACACACCTTGCTCTACTTGAAAAAATCTCACGGAAAACAACTGAAGAAGCAGATCAGCTTCCTGAGAAACAGAAAACAGATCGTGTGATTGTGCATGGTGGTGAGCAGAGCATATATGTATGCACACGTACACACTGGGCACTGTTTGCACATGTGCAGTATTTTTACTGACTCACAAAGGCTGTAAGGGAATCTACATTTTTGCTTTAATGACCGTAATCGTGTGGAAATGTTTTGACAATTGGTAAGAAATTAGTGATGCATGATTTTGTAAATCTTCCTCTTGAAATAATAATGATGTATTGACACGGGCAAAAGCTGCCATAAAGCTTTCTGTCTTTTGTAAACTGTGCATGTTGTTGCATCACCATTACAGGCATACAGACACAAAAGTGTGTCTTAATAGTTTGCTGATATTCACGTTTCATGCTACCAGAGTGCTAACTTTGAGCAGAAAAAAGGTTTGCACAAAATTCACTCAGCAGTGGAATGGAACATTGCTTGCACGTGTGTGTATCTATGAAATTTCACAAGTGTGCAACTCATCTACATGTGTCTCGGCATGTGTCAGTTACGTGTGTGTGTGTGTTGGTCAGTTAAGGGTAGCTGTACACATGTGGAAAAGACTAGTAAACGTAATCTTCCTCCGCATGTTAAACCTTTACTCTTTCACTACAATCGATCCTCTGCCTCTTTGCTTTTGTTGTGAATTTCTTTCTTACAACAACTGTGTGCAGTTTCCTAAACTAACTCATCAAACCCAACTCTTGCTTTCACACTGAGATTAAATCACAGTAATCATCACTGTGGAGACTAAAACCTGACCATGTGATATTTTTCAGGCAGAAACCAAAGCTGATATACGATGACAAAATACTAGACAAACTAGTTTTGACAACGATGTGTACTGAAGGAGCATATTTTAAGTTTAAGAATAAAATGATCTAAGAAAGAGGAGTTAATTTGAACAGCAAACTTCCCTGGAAATGAAATAAATAATATCTATAAAATAAAAAATACAACAAAAAAAACTAAAAAGGTCAAAAGGTGTCAAAACAGAAAAAAGCACAAAACGCGGCCTAAAAGAATTTGTCTTGTGATTTCTTTTATGTTAACATATATGCTGATACATTTGAAATAATAAGTTGGTCAGCAGAAAACAAATCTATTGATCTCTTTAGTTGTTATTCAACCAGATATGGGTGGAAAAAGGTCAAGTTCCAGCAAAAGAGGATTTGCAGCTTTGTTTGTCACATATTATCGTAAATTAAATATCTTTGGGTATGTACAATTGGCTGGACAAAACACGCTATTCAAAAATATATATTTTTTAAATTATGGGGGGGGGGGGGAATCAGCTAATAATTAAATCATGAAAGTAATTATTGGTTGTAGTCCTAAATACATCTATATCCCAGTAGTGGCTGATACTATCTGTTAATATGAGCCTGCTGATAAATTGGTCTGGCTCCAGAAAGGCTGCTGGGTTGTTGTTGTTTTTTTTAAACCTACAGTACTGGACTACTGACACAGGGACTTGCTCAGAAGTTTGGAAAGAAAAACATTCTCTTGTCCTTCCTCTCCCTTCTGCTTCTGTGCCACGCCATTGTCTCTGAACAAACCTTACTGTGCAGTTTTGCCCCTTATGACTACAGTTCCTGGTACCACTGGGCCAGAACCAGGTTTATATAGGGAAGGCGATATATCCATGATAACATTTTCCATATAAGAGTCAGAGCCAACTCTAAATGTTTATAACACAGGATCAAAAGAAATGGTTTGCATAGTGAGAAGCTACAGCTCAATTGACAAATCCTCTCCATTGGCAACAGGATAAAAAAATAAAAGAGTCATTTTTTTGAGGGGAAGCTGAGAGGCACAGATAATGAATAAATGTTAGCTGTGTTTGGCCTTGTGATGGAAACCAGGCTAAAGAGTTGCCTGGAGAGAATCAGGGGAGGGAGGCTCAGCAGGATTGGAGATGTGACTCAGAATAAAGCAGAGAGTAGAATTGAGTGGAAAAGCATGGAGAGAAGTAGAGCAAAGAAGATATCCAGAAATGTACACACAGGATTTCTGCAGGGTTCAGCAATTTATGTACCTCACCCACTTTTCATGTCCTTTTTAAATTCCACATAGAATGAAATGTAATACCTTTTCCACAATTATACTGGTCAAAGTATGATGAAAAAATAGACAACACAATAAGGCCTACGATAAATGATTAAGTACATTAGGGCTGCAACTAACCATCGATCAATCTACTTTTGTAAAATCAATTTAAGAAACTGAATTAAATGCTTTCAAGACCTGCAGATACCCCGACACAAACCAGAGGGATAGTTGCACCAAACTCCTGGTAGGCGGAGTCAATCTAGCCAGTGAAAAGGAGTTATCTGAAGAATTATAACAGTGGCTATGTTCATTGTTTACATGCACATAATAATCAATTTTTTGGCAATGAGTAAAAGGAAATACTCCAACAGTTATCATTGTTAAATTAATATTGCTGTTTCTGACTAATGGCTGAAGACACCCTGCCTACATTGCATCACATCCAAGTTTCCCTTCAGCGTTAAACCCTCGAACCTGAACTTTATGTCATGATGCTACTTAGGTTTTACGCATGGTCATGCTTATGAAAATACATGCATTCAAGTGTGCTCTAAGTGGTTCATTTACGGCAGCACCAGCAGAACAGCATGTGCAAAAATGATTCTGCACATAAACAGTTACCACATTTAAAGCACAGGAAGTTTGTTTGTAGCCTTGAGACGTTTTGTAAATGAGTAACCATTTTAAAGCAGAGCCGACCTGAAGCATAAAGCAAACGAAGACCCCCACAACCACTACAGGGAAACCAAACAAGCAAATTTTTTAAATAAACTTCTTAAATTTTATATTTGCATGATTTTAATGTTTATAATTTCTGCTTGGGGCTGCAGAAACTCTGTCTAAGACTGCATGAATACACTCAGTTCCGCCTTCATGAAGATTATAATATTCCGTTTTCAATGTTGTTGGGGTTTCTATAACACATCTGCTAAAATGGCCATACTGTTGAATAACCAGCACTCTAAAACTGTTTCAGCAAAAACTGAACATTATAACCTTCATAAAGTTTATCATTTATTGCGGGGCTTTTGTGTTAAACTGCAATAGTTCTGGCAAGGTGTATCTAATAAAGTGAGTGTAGATACCATTTTGTTTATCTAAGGAGAGTCTTGCAGTGGAAAAACCTTAAGCAAACACTGTCAAGCAGAGTGCCATGCATTGAAAAACGTGGTCATTAATAGAGTCACAGGTGTGTGTTTACATGACTACAAACACCCTTTCATAATGCAAATAAAAAGGAGTACTTCACAAACTCTGCAAACTGCAAATACGCTTACGCAAGCCATAACATTATGGTGCTTGGTAATATAATGTTTTTTGCAAGTGCCGTTTGTGTGTATGTGTAGATGTGTATGGGCCATTTGGGCCAAGAGAAAACTGTTGGGTGAGGGTGTTGCACAGCTTTGCTTTGGGGGCTTTCCACATGCAACTTAGCAAGGTCATGTGCACTGGCACTGTGGTTTTAGGTTACACACACACACACACACACACACAAACAAACACACACATACACACACCCTGGGCGTGGCAGCTAGCAGGAACTTGGGT